>JAJIBD010025517.1:0-117500 GCA_021461705.1 Cryptotis parvus | reverse complement strand
CTGCGGCTGCGGGCGCCACGTGAACCGGAGCCCGGGGAAAGAAAGCGCAGCCCGCGCGCAGGCTCCAGGCTCCCGCCCTGCGCTCGCCCCCTCGTGGGCCGAGGCCGCCGGCCGCCTCCACTGCGGCCTCGGGCGGCGCCGGTCCTGCGCCGGGGTCCCAGTCCCGGCTGGGCCCAGCCGAGGCGAGCCAGCAAGCAAGGGGGCTGGTCCAGGGCCGCCCCCGGGCTTCCGGCGCGTTTCCTCGCCCGCTCCGGCCCTGCAGCCCCACCCGGCGGTCTCGGAACTTCCTCTTCTCGCCGCACTCACTTTCCAGTCTCCGGGCCCGGGCAGGATGGAGGAATAGGGGGGTGGGGGAGAGGAGAGCTAGACAGTTTCTGAAGCTACTTGTAAGCACTGGGAAAGGACCTGGGGGTGGGGAGTGGGGGATCGGGAGTCGGGGGTGCAGGGCACCACCCAGGTTTGCTAACTTTTGAAAGGGGGGGTAGACAGGCAGGGCCCCTTTAAGATCCACCCTTCCTACCCCCCAACCAGTCCTTCCCTCCCTCTCTTAGAGGCCAATTTTGTTAATTAAATGTTTTGTTTGCGACGCAGCTCTCATTCATTGCGGACACGTCATTCGGAGCAGATCTAAGCCAGAGACCAGATCTCATTAGATAAAGCCCATCAGAACTAAGAAAATGGAGGAGCCACTAATTAAAGCTTTTAATTGTGCGGATTCGCTGCAGCAAGGCAGCCGCTTTATCTGAAATCTTGGGAGGGAGAGGCTGAAGCCCAGCTCTGCCCAAACTACACTAGGTCTGGCAGGGGAAAAACAGCACCCCTGCCCCTCGCCCCCCCACCCCATCAGGTTCAGACTCCCCTTCCCACCCCTCTGCAGCAGCTCTTTAACCACATATTGGTGTTTTTTTTCTGAGGAAAAAAAAAAAAGCAACCAGTCTCTTAAGTCACAGTTGAAAAGCCCCTTAATAAATCGCTGTGGTCTCAGGCTTGTTGAAGGGCCTTGGGGTCCCCTTCACCTGGCGACGGGGCGGTGGATTCCAAAGTGCTATCTATGGTCGGTGGCAGCGCTGCAGGGCTGAATACTCCTCCAACAAGTGGACTCCGACAGGGGGGGGGTAAGGGAGGCAGGCAGGCCGTCCACCCTCATACCTTTGCCATCTCTGAGCGGAGGGAGGATCCACTAAAGGAAGAGTTGAGAGATCCTTAATCTGGGGTTGCTGGGGGCTCAGGCTGAACCCTGAACCCTGAGCAATGCGTGAACTAATCAATCCGGGAGGAAATTTCACCTCACAGTGGCAGCCAAACCTAAGGTTCTTGGGGAAGCCTCCGGTTCAAGAGCAAGTCTAGCTCCAGTTCCCAAATTTGGAGGAAAAAGGAAAGGAAGTAAGAATTCTATGGCCCCAATTAATTAAGGCTAGGTTGGGCACACATGCGCCAAGGCTGCACTAAGCCACCAAATAGGCATTTATATTTGGCCCCAAGAATAGGGAAAGGAATAGGAGGTTCCCAGGAAGCCACTGGCCTAAACTCGTCCTTGGGGAATGCAGTGGCCCTATCTTCTTTTTAATTAGTGGTAATCAGAAGTGAAGGTTTTTGACGGCACTTGGAGAAGAGATGAATTTGCTACCATTCACCAGGGCTGAACAGCAATGTCAATTTTTCCACTTCAAACTATTCTCCCCCTCTCTTACCACAGTTTTGCTCTCCAATTACAACACTGTCAAAGCTCAAGGCACTGCTTGAGGACCAGAAAGCATTACACCCATGATCCTGCTGGTTTCCAACATTTCCTTCTAAAAGAACACTTAGTAAAATTAATGCTGCCATTTTAATTTAAAAATAAAAGCCCTCACTTCCTGTATTTCTTTTACTTGGCTAATTGAGAATGCCAGCAAGAACGGACATAGGTTGCATTACTGAAATAACCCAACGTCATTTTACTCCATCATTTACTCTAATGATATCACTGGAGTTAATATACCCACACTCTCTTCTGAAGAGTATTGGGATCTTTGCAGTATGACATGCTGAGTAAGAAATTACTAGAGACACAAAACTAAAGTTTGAGTAAAAAAATCTCCCCTCTGATGCACCCACCTTCATGAAGAGCAAATTTTTTACTCATCAACTTGGGGCAGAAATTGAAATAGGATGCAATCTGTCCTGAAAGTAAGCGATTCTCTAGTATCACCCGTGTGTGTGCATGTGGGTTTTTTTTTAATTACTGGATGTTGAAACAGAACACCTCCTAGAAGCATTCATGTGCATCAGTCTATCAAACCATTTACTCAAATTAAATGTGTAATCCTTCAAATGCCTCCTTTCAAATTAATGAGTTTAAGTAGCTTGAGTTCACCTGAAAAGAGCCTATAGGCACCTGACCTCCTGAATTCTTTTCCATTAATTGCACTGAAACTTGTTGGAAAAGACTGCTTACACCGCATCTGAATGTTCCTATACATTGCTTTAAAATGCAAGATTAGTATCATTTAGAGCCTCTTCTCCTAAATCTCTTTGGGGGAGTCAAGAGTAGTGATACACACAACAACAACAAAAAGGGAAAAAACCCACTCTGCACATTCCTCAACTGAAAAAAACCTGCCAATTCTCGATCCCAAACCATGCGTTAACATTAGACACCGCAAAGCTTCAAGTAACTATACATGAAGAGAAACAGCAGCATTAAGGTGGCGTGGGGTGGGGAGCTGCCATAAGAAGCGCTACAAGTCTTTAAACTGCGGGTAATCAGTATTTTTTCATAAAAAGCACAAAGAATGAGTCACAGTTCTCCACTCAAAAAGTTTAAAGGTGCTTATGTAAATGTTATAATTAGCCATCACCCCAGGCAAATCACGCTTCACAAGCTACACTTATTTTTCAAGTCAATCTTTTGTCTCCCAGTTTCTCTTGCGGGTTTCTATCTGGCTGTAAGAAAACAGCAGAACGCCCACTCGGAACGTTTCTTTTCCGCGGTGGTACCACCTGGGAAGTTTACATTTTGGGGTGGCACTGGAGGATGGGCACACCTAACCACCCAGTGCCACCAGACAGCTTCTACTGACTAATGTGACACCACAACATTACATCAACACGGGCTTCTGGAAGACCCTCCAAGTCGGCCACCAGAAAGTTCTAGAGGGAAAGGCGTTATCTAATCCTAGATGCCCTGCTACCTTTCTTAAAGGCTTCGGATCCTTTGGCCTTGCCCCTGGTCGTCCCATCTCTCGGAAAGAGCAGCCAAGTCTTACCTAATGTAGTCGTTTCTGCAAAGAATCATGCCGCTCTTGGTGTAGCAGGACGTGCCGATGTCGCCCAGCTGCGCCTGGCAGCAGGAGCACTTGAGGCACCGGCTGTGCCAGTAGCTGTCCATAGCATAGAGCAGAAAGCGGTCCGCAATCTTGCCCCCCGCAGCCTGCACACCGCTTCCAGGAGAGGGAGCCGGCCGTCACCGGGGGCGGCTGCGAGCTGCTGCCCGGGTTCACCATGGTCTGCAGAGGGCGGGAAGGGGCCAGGGAGAGAAAGACAAGAAACAGGGACGATGCAAAAGTTAGTTATCAGCCGCGCAAAGCCAGCGATCTGCTAACACCCCCCACCCCCAAAAAAGTGCTGGAAGGAGGCAGCAGGGCCAGGGCGGGAGAGCAGGGCGGCCAGGCGGGAGAGGGAAGGAGGGAGGCTCGCCGGCAGCAGACGCCTGTTTACTTTTCTCAAGCTTTGTTCTGGGGCCACGAGCTCCTCTCAACTTTCCAGCGCTCGCCGCGGCTGACAATTTCAGCTCGGGGACTGTCAAAACTCCGAGAGCGAGGCTCGGCGGCGCGCTCCACCCCTAGCGGCGGCGCCGCCTCCGCGCTCCCGCCCCCTCGGCCCCCTTCTCCGCCCGCCTCCAGCAAATGAGGGTCAAACCCACCCACCGCCGCGCCCGGCCCCTCCCCCAGTCCCCGCCGAGCCCGGAGAGGCGGCCGAGGGGAGATGGGGGAGGCGGCCCCCGCCGGAGCCACGTTCCCGTCCGAGCTCTGCCTGCCCCGGAAGTGCAGCTGCAGTTTGCAGTTCACAAGTTGGAAATAGTTGGGTTTTCTGAAAGGGGAGGAGTGGGGGCTCCGCCGAGGGGAGATGGAGAGCGCGGTGGGAGGGGCGGAGAGAGCACTAGGGGCCGGGGGGGCGGGGGAGATGCAGCGTCTAAGTTGCGAAACTGGTTTTTCGTATTTTAAACAGCACCTTTCACATGCCATTGTGGTGACCGCCATCTCCCATTATTGTTCCAAATCTCATTTCATTTTGAAGATCAATGAGTGTTTTCTCTGGGTTTTCAGGACACAGGCAAGAATAATAGATCATTGAACTTTAGGATGCCTGTTAACTTCCTATATAAACACACTCCACTTTGGTCTCACTAATCTGCCCTTGATCAGCAATTTAAATGCTAAAGCTTTGTAGGGGGTGGGGAGTTACAGATAATATGCAAGGCACTATTAAAGGATGCACAGGCTAAATTCCAGTCAGTCCTGCTGTCACCAAAAACTGCTTTTTTAAAAAATTCCCCACTCTTTCTAATGAATGTCACAAGAGAAGCAACTGGAGTATAATATAGGAATCAATTTATAAAGCTTAGCCTAAACCGATTAATTTGTTGCCTTCAATCCTGAGTCCAATAAAGTCCTAGTGTTCCTCCAGTCACTTATTCTATAAAAAGATCAAGTTATTTACTGCCAATTAAGCAGCCTGTTTTGTCTTTGTCCTCTGTGAGCCGAGTGTGGGCTGCCCCCGAGGTTCCCCGCTATCTGCTGAAGACCTTCAGCTGATATCTTAGAAGAGACGGCGAACTTTGCTAGTCCCCGGCCCAACTTGGCGGCTGAGGGGAAAAAAAAACCACCGAGGGAAGGGACCGAAACAAGAACTGGAGTTCCTTAAATAGGCCGATTTTAAACACATTTCCTCCGAAAGAGTCCTGGAACGTGTGTCCAGCGACCGCACAATAAACCAGAATAAGTACTGCACCAATTAAGCTGTAACGAAACCCTGAGACTTTGGAAGCAGGGCCACTCTAAAACCCATTAGCATTGCATTTATCCGAATGCATCATACCTTTATGTAAATTGATTTATCTGATGCATTTACTCGAGGAATTGCTTTTTGTTACAATTTCAGCCCTAACCCAAATGAATCTGCATTTCCTGCCCTCGGTCTTTAAACTGCCCCCCACGTTTTAATCGCTCCGAATTCCTTTTTAAAAGGGAAGAGGGAGGGAGGAGATTCCTAGCTCTTCCCCGCCCCCATCTTTGGTGAGAGGTAAATATATATGTATATTTTTTTTGAAAAGGAAACATTACACTGAGAAAAGCATCCAGTAACCCCATTAGCTAAAGCTCTTAAGGACAAGCAATACCTTAATGCTGATTAAATCTAAAAGAGATGAATCAAGAGGACTGACCAGAAACTGACTCCCCTGATAACTAAGGACGGGCCCTCATCAAGTTTCATTTAGAGTTGGAAAAAAAAGAAAGCTTTTAAGTTAAATAGGCTTATACTCTAGTAATTACATAGCCAAGCAATTTAGGTCCTGGGATAGTCAGTGAAATAGAAAGCAGAACTGGCAGCTAGAGGCAAAATCTGCCCCCCTTCAACAACGTCTCTGGCGTTTTTTAATGGAGACCAAGGGAGGGACAAACGTAGCGCTGGCAATTTGTAGTACAAAAATGGATGCTTAATTCATGTCTTGATTTTAATTAGGTGATTCACCGGATTTCTCCTGGATAGGAACAAAAGACTTATAAGCCAAGGGGATTTTTTTTTAAAGAACCAGCAATACGAACCCTGCTCACTTACGTCCTGTCTGCCACTGTTTCAAAAATAAGTGTTTACTAGAAGGGGGGTCGTGCCTAGCCCCCCTCCCAGCACTACTTCTCATACTTAAGCCTTCATTTAAGTACCCCTGCCTTTCCCTTCGGAACTGAAAATATCCCCCACCCCCTCCGAGGTCCCTACCAGCTCCGTCTCCAAGAACCCTTTTGTAAGCAGGAACCGCTACAAAGCGGGCGGCCCAGGGCTGCCCTCGGAGCTAGCTCGCAGGCCAGCCTCGGGTAGTTTCAGACTCGGGCATTATCTACGCCGGCGTATTGTTTACTTGCAATTTGGGACGGTCCAGGGAAGAAAGCCCAAGAAAATAGCCACGGTCCAAACCGGCCCCCTCGTCCCTCGCCCCCTGGCCCGCCCGCGGCTCCCCCGGCTGGCCCCTTACCTGCTTTTCCCCTATATTGCAATATTGCGAGAGGCGGCGGCGGCGAAATGCGAGCGAAGCCGCTCGGCTTCCAAAGAAGGGGCGCCCGGGCTGGCGGAGCTGGAGGGAGCGGGGGCTGGAGGGGGTGTAGTTCTCGCAGAAGCAGGAAAGGGAGGAGGGGGCTAAGGGCTGTATTTTTTTAAACGCGTGGCTCTAGGCTGGGGTGGGGGACCCCCGCGATCAGTGGCAGGCGGCCGGGGGCCGAAGTGTCAGTCTCAGTGCCCGTCGTCAGCCTCCGGCTCCGCGCGAGCAGCTGCAGGAGCCCTCGGCCCGCGCGGCGCGGCTGCAGGCGCGGCGCAGCGGCAGCAACTGCTGCAATCGCGGCTGCAAGTTTGGCAATGTGGCTTCACTTTGTATATTGCCCCCGCCCGGCGCCCCCGCCCCCCGCCCGCGCTCCGCCCGCTCCTCCTCCTCCTCCTCCTCCTCCTGCTCCTCCACCGCCTGCCTCCCTCCCGCGCGCCCGCTCGTCCGCTCCGGGCTGCCGGCGGCGGCGGTGGCCGCGCGGCCGAGCTTCCTGCAGCGCCAGGCGGGGAGCGGCCGCGGGAACCCACAGCCCCGGGAGCGGCGGGCGGGGAGCCCGGGAGCTGCAGATGGGCCGGGCCCGGCGCCCTGGAGCCTGCGCCGCTACCGGGGCCGCCGCTGCCGCTGCTGCCGGGCTGGGAGGCGCTGGCGGCGCTGGCCTCTAGCCGCTCGCTCGCTCCCTCCGCGGCTCTTCCACATGTGTTACTGACAGAGCCGAATCCCAACTACTCCCCGGCTCGGCGCCGACGTCAGCGACCCTCAGCCACTGGGCGGCCGGATTGTTCAGGCGGAATAATAAAACCTGCCAATCCGGGGAAGGACAAAGGGATGACTGGAACCGGCCTCGGGGGCGGGGGAGCGGGTGCGGAGGCCGGGCCGGCCGGGCCGGGAAGAGGGGGAGGGCCGAGATCAGGTGGGGGAAGAGGGATGGGGGCGCTCGGGGACCCCCTGCAGCCCCGCCGGGCTGCTCCGCGCAGCCGGGCCGCACGATTTCGGGGTGGCGCACCTGCCGTCTCGTGGCGCGGGGGACCCCGGGGACAAGCTCGCTCGCCCCTCGGGGTTTGTCCGCCCCTCGCGCCGGCTGGAGACCCAAGGAAACTTCACGTCTGCCTCCGAAATGGTTTTTCCCCCTGCCCCGGGAAGGAAAGGCTTCCCGAAATCTGGGGGCGGCGGACTTGGCCCCCACGCCGAAAGCGGCGGAGGGGAGGGTGCTGCTGCCTTCTTGCTGTTTTGTTTTGAAAATCACGGCGTTCAGGGTGTCTGAATCTTCGTGGAAGTTGAGTTTAAAGGGTGAAAAACTAAAGAGAAGTCCTAGTTACTCCCTAAACGTTGCCCGCTCGGCCCCTCCTCCCTCCCGAGTATAAAGCCAGGTGTCTGGTAGGAATTGCATCGCTCTTTATCCATGGTAATAACAGTGCATAAAAAGCTCACAATTCTTGTTTTCGAAGTCCTGGAAAGTTGAGGGAGAAAGCTTCGTCTCTCTACCCACCTCACCCTTCTATCTACCCTGCAAACCGAACGTCCTACAGCCCTTGAATGCAATGAAAGCCAGGGCGAGATGCAGCAGCGTATAAAAGGCTCTGGAGTAGAAAAGAAAGGTCACTTCCAGTATAAATCAAGTTTTCAGGAATGCTTTTAGGGTGCTAGCCGGGAGTCTCCTTCCAAGAAGCAAAGTTTAGCTTAGATGCCTGGATACCTACTCATTCAACTTTACTCTGCCAAATTGTTTGACTAAATCCCCAATCTGAGGCTAATATTAGGTCTAATTATTAGTGGTGCGTTCCAGGGACTTTTTTTTCTTTTCGGGTAGAAATTATCATGAAAGTGCAAAAGCCTTTTTGCTAAGTATCATTAAGTAAAACCAGGCTTGTGGGACAAGTTTCATATTGTATTACCAACGCAGAGCAGCTAGGTTGAGAGAAGGAACTGCGGGAAGTCTGGCTAGACAAGGCAGATGTTAACCATCTCTAGTTTAGTGTCTGTTTGGGAGATCTCTTTCAGGCCAAGGAAAACTAAGGCTACAAATGAAAAATAATCATTGCCTGTACTACCAAGCTGAGGACATTTTAAATGCCAATTAGAATATCCTTTAAAAAAAAACTCTATTATATGACTAATATCAATTGGTATTTAAAGTTGCATTTTTATGATCAAGTTACTTTGTGCTCCTATGAAAAAAAACATTTTTTAAAAATGCATTAAAACTGAACAGTAATTAAAATGTCCTGTACAAAACACAGCTGTAGATGGGTGTGATTAAAGAAGGCCAACTCAAAGAGATGTAATGTTCCTTGAAGGTTAGTAAGGAAAACTCGATTAAGCCAAATGAGGAAGAAATTCCATCAACAAATAATACACATTTTAATTCCTTGGTTCGGTTTCAATTTGTTAATAATTTATTATAATCCAAATGAAATGACAAAGATCTTCGTGGGCTACAATTAAGTTATGAGTCGTCATGTACAAGCACATTTCTTTCTCTGGGCCTTAATTTTCTCAAATAACAAATGAGGAAATTAAACCAAATGAGCTCAATTTTTCCTTTTTAAAAATGATTTTCCTAAATAGAACACATTATATAGAATTCTGTTATGAATTGTGGTACTTTTGGTATTTCCTGAAGTATATACACACTAAAATGAAATCTATATTTTAAAGTGAACTGTTAGAAATTTAACCAGGCACATTCATCCAAAGGATCCGCTTCGTTTTTGTGGAAGGAAGGAAGGAGCTAAGGGTGGATAAAACTTTTAATATCGATCTCTAGGCTAGAAAGGGCCTCCGAGGTGGTTTTAGTGTTTTGGCTCTAATTGTGTGTGGAGTGAGGCCTTTACACATGTCCCAAGAGATGGCGTGAGTGGGGGTATAGTACCAAAGAGCTTTATTTGCTGATGTTGTGGTAATAGAAATACCAAAGTGATAATGTCTCACAGTCTTAGGAAGGATAGGGAGTCTATAACGTTCAGGGGAATCAAAATGCAGGTGTACTTTAACCACAGCGCCACCTCTGGGTAGTCTTTATTTCTGCATTCTTAGCATTTAGCCCCTCTTTCTGGAAAGCAAGATTGGTGGTCTCAGAAAACCTGCTTAAAAGGAGATAGCTATGTCAATCTTTTCTTTCCACTGGTGTTAAACTCACAGAAACCGATAAGAATACACACAAATTTCTATGGGCAAGGGAGTGATGCATTCATTAATTCTTTCCACAAGCATAAAATTGCTTGAAGTAAAATCATGGCATAAAACAAAATGACTTGAAATTCAGAACAGTAATGTTAAGTGGTTGGTAATTCTAGAAACCTCTTTTTGAAGCATTCCGCCATCATTTAGCCTATTTGTATACTAAGAGAAAAAGAGTTTGGGGAAAGAAAATCTGAATTGCTTCATAGGCTAAATTCCGCTTCATAGGCTAAATCATTTAGCCTATTTGTATACTAAGAGAAAAGAGTTTGGGGAAAGAAAATCTGAATTGCTTCTTTCTAAGGTGTTACTACGTGTTGATCCTAGATCACGCCTACTTTACCCCAACTCATCCCAATATTATTGCCCATCCCTTCCCATTTTCTGAAGCCTTTAAGTTCGAATTATTTTCCATTCTCCTTGTGACAGTTCTGTAAGCCAGAGGTTAAACACAGACCTACATTGCCTAGGGTACTCTGAGAAGAATTGAATTATTTGATGCTGATTTGGGAAACTCCAAGACAAAGTGCCCCCAATTCTGTTAAGAAAAAATGTCCAGGCCTAGTCAATTGATCGATGCAATACTACTTTATGGAAGAAACCTTTTAAGGAAGGACACATTAAAAAAATCTGTGTACCTTAACTGTTGCCATCAAAGAGATCACTTACCAATTCAGTGGTTCAATGTGGGTTAGTTTGAATTGAAAAGTCCAGAGCAAAAGGTGTGAACAAAAGAGGAAGGAGTAGTTACCAGCTGGTCTAAGGAGAATACCCGCGCATTGAAAGTGGTGGCAGGTAGGTCCTTGCTAGTTTTTTGTCAGGTTGTCCGCTGGGAGCTGGAAGGTAACTTGCTGTCCGCAGAGTTAAGGAGACCCTGCAGCATTTAAGAATAGGAAATAATGGGGCCACAGAGACAGTTCCGCTGGTAAGTCACTCTCCTTCCCGTGACTGATTCCAGTTCTGTATGTGGTGGTCTCTGCACGGCCAGGAGTAAGCTTTGAGCACTTCTTGGTGTGGACCAAACCCCACCCTCCACCTCACAAAAAAAGGGTTTGTCAAATTTATCATGTCTGAAAATGTACATTTCAAAGAACTATATCTTAGCTTTACATATTGACAATACTTTCAATTTAGTGATTGCCATTTGCTAGCGTGTCTCAAAATAGCTTCTAATGTTCTCAATAAAAGGTTCAGGCAACAAAGTTTAGGTAGTTGATGTATTTGAATGTTTTTGTCTTATAAACAACCCAAGTATCTACATTTGGTAAATTATCTATCCTCTTAATCCATAATTTGAAAGGGCTAACAAAACCTCTTTTTTAATAGGAAAATAATAAAAAGCACAGTAAAGTTGATCTTATCACTGAGAAAAATGAAAATGCATTCATTGTATATATTATTTGAGGCAGATTTGCTTTTAATTTTTTTTCTTTTTTGAGTCATATCCGGTGATGTCCAGTAGTTACTCCTGGCTCTGCACTCAGGAATTGCTCGTGGAAGTGCTCAGGGGACCATATGGGATGCCAGGGATCAAAACCTGGTAGGTCACATGCAAGGCAAACACCCTCCCCACTGGAATATCACTCCGGCCCTGCTTTTAGTTTTTTTATTTGATCAGAATCTTTGAAATGTATAGAGATGATGTAAAAGAGAAAATATACCTGTAACATTGTTTTTCCTGTTGCACCAGGTCACTTTCATTATAGTGGCAAGCAATGACTTTCTGAGTGCAGGAAACAGATCTTAAAATCACCCAAATCTGCCTCAAGACTACCCACAAATGACATAAAAAATATTATGAGACTAATATCCAAGGCCAGGCAAAACTTGTTAATGTTTGGAATCTACCACAAGTGTGGGGGAACAGAGGTTAAGTAGGATAGAGAAGGGGCTAGTTTGACAACAATATTTGGAAATGGTAAACTAGGATAGAACTGAGTTTTGAAAGTAGGTAAAGGTATATACATGATGACCCCTCAGTGAATGTACTGTAAATCACAATGTGCAAAAGAAGAAAGAGAGAGAGAAAAGAGAGAGAAAGAGAAAGAGAGAGAGAGTGAGAGAGGACAGAGAGAAGAAAAGTGTCTACCATAGAGGCAGATGGGGGGGAGGGAAACTGGGAACATTGATGGTGGAATATTGCACTGTCGGAGGGATGGAACACTGTATGACTGAAACATACTGAATCATACAGTGCTGGAACACTGACTGAAACCCAATCATGAAAGCTTTGTAATGGTCTATCTCACAGTGATGTTTTAATATAATAAATATATTTATTAAATAAAATGTATATAACATATATTTATCATATACAATTATATTAAAATGTTAATATAACTTTCAAAAAACCATGTACAAATCTTGTTATATGAATGTTTCATAGTGATTTCACACAATGAGATAGGAAAATGCTTTAACTTACTAACACACCTATTTCTAAACCAAATTCTGTCAGCAGAATAAATAGCAGAAGTGATGTTCTGCTTATGCCTTCCCAAAGAAATTACCACACCTTATTTGTTCATAAGGGCCTTCTAAATAAATGGTCTATCTAGTGGATTGACAAGTGATGCTTTTTGAAGTTAAATCTAAATCTTTATTATGAACAAATTGAATTTGTTAATAGCTACAAAAGAAGATATATAGATGACTGGGTCGTTTGTACTTATATGGCGGTTATTAATAAGTACATGTATTAAAATTATAAATCCAGCGGAAAATAGCAATTTAATTTAACATTAATTACTGTTCCACTTAATGGAAAAGAGCATTTGATAGAGACTAAAACTAAAGCTAAAGCATTAAAACATAATTCATTCCCCTTATGTTTCCACTAATAATTCAAAGTCTAATAATTCAGAAATTTCAACTGTCCCAAACCATACCTTCTTTATTCATTTTCAATTTTATTACAGAATTGCTATAATTAAGCTATTTCTCTATGTAGAGTTGTAGTGAAATGTAGTATTTTAATGTATAATATTGCCTTCTATTTGTTCATGAAAAAAGTTGATGAAAATATGATAATATTTACTCCGCTAATTGTAATGAAGACCCTGCTGGAATTCGGGAGTTCAATCCATAGCTGTCCTTAGACATGAAAAACAGACATTTCTACTCTGTACAGTGCCATAAATTTTTTTAGAATAAAAAGAACAAGTGGATATGGATTTTTTTAAATAATAAAATTGGATAACTCAATTGACTAAAATGTGTTCCCTCCAAGCAGAGTTTCACATTATAACGTCATCATTTATATTTCTCAACATAAATCAAATTTCATAATAAAATTGTTTTTGATGAATCACCACTTCTTTTCTAGCTTCAAAACATTCTGACAGAGAAAGCAAATTTGTCGATTTCTCTGTATGAAAAGAAATCACCGAAAATATATTGAAGACCTTTAGCCTATGATGATAATTTTTTCCCCCTAAGTTTCCTTTGAAAGGAAAATATTCAAGTGAAGCCATTTTGAAATTTGGGAAAACAGCTCAAGAATAAAATAGGCTTTCTTTTCAGCATTTTTCCTGAGCCATCTGTTGTGCTCACTGACAATAAGGCCAGAAGTCATTACAGAACAATACTCTGGAAACAATTTGCTTCAAAGAAAGAATGAAAACTTAAACAACACTACCTTTATACATGTTTGTTCTAATTAGAGGGTTAAAACATCCAACCATTTTACCCAGATGCTGCTCTCTGTCCTGTTTTTATAGCTTTTCTTCACAGAGATAACATTTAACACTGCATTGAAATTCCTACTTACCGCTTGTGTCCAGTAGTAAATCTTGGCACATTATTAGAATATCTGCCTGTTATCAGCTCAGTCAGGGAATGAATTATTGACTATAACTCATTGCTGGGAAGACTACGTATGACACTACAGTGAAGTTTTGATAATTTCTAGAAGTCATGGTAATTTATGGAAGGGGGTTTTGATTGATCTCCCACCCCCTGTTTTGCACCTATCAGTAAATAGGACACATATTGATGGCCTACCTGAACTACATTAACAATATGAGGAATTCACAACAACTTAAGCATTTCTCTCTCTCTTTCTCTCTCTCTCTCTCTCTCTCTCTCTCTCTCTCTCTCTCTCACACACACACACACACACATACACACAATTTCTAGCAAAACTTAAGAGTTTCCATTATTTTTCTTCTTTGTGGTTCTGGCTGGGAACCATTATCTAGATTATTAAATGCAGAGTATCGCTGCTCTAATAATTACTTAGGTATAGTCCTCACGTGTAGTTGTCTTAGCCTCTGCCTTTTGGAAAGAAAGCTCTGAGACCATTGGCAGCAGTGGAGGAAAATACAGAAAATACATACTGAGCAAATTTTAAGTGTCCTCAAGTGATAGGATGCAGCTGGTAGAATGAAAGAGAATTGTAAAAATTAACATGTAGAGGGAAGTTACTTATTATCTGAAAAAAAAATTTTGCAATATAAGCTATATAAAGTTTATCAGTATCATTTAATGATGCAACTGTCATTCTAAAGTCCATTGCTTGAAATGTTAAATAATAATCACTAACAATTCCAACTTTCCTTTTAATTTAGGTTTATTTTCCTTCTGTCTCATTTTTGCTGCATTCTCCCAATTCAATTATTTCTCAGAGTAAACTATACTAGACAAATGTTTCCCTTTATCGTTTTTACTGAGTTGTCATCATTTGTGATTTCATTATTATTTTCTTTACTAGAATTGCTTCCTAGAAAAATAACCAGTATTTTCATCTCTTAATATACACCATGTAATACAGAAAGCACCATAAATAATAATTTAAAGTTTAATGCGTATTTCCTAGAAGACCCTTAAAGCAAGTTTAGATTTCTAGAAATCTAAAATGATATCCAAATAGTATTTTGTAATCTGAGACAAAAATAATGGCATCTCTCTTACCAGTGTAGTCAAGACTGGGGGTGGGTAACTTGACTGAACACTTGGCTCAAAGAAAATAATTCTTTCTTCATTTTATCTTAATTTAGTAGCTTCTAGCAGTCATCTAAACAATCTTAAAATTAAAAGATAATGTTAATGGGAGAGACTGTTGTCATAGGATAATGGTTTCCTGCTGCTAGATTAATGCAGTGGCAATAATACTGGAGCATTTATTGAAAATAAAGGGGAAGACAAAGCCAGGAGATTTATTTTTAAAGCAGGTGTCATGGATCCTATGACACTGTAGAGTTACAATGACTGTGTTTCAATTTTGCCACATGGCTGATGGAAAATAATCCCTTCCTCTGGTGTGGAGTGGTAGAATGACATTGGCTAGTACCCCCTAACTACAGAGTACATTCTTCTGATTACAGGGGCAGATTGTTGTGATTCTCCAATCATAAAACACCTTCTAAAGATGGTGCCATTTAAAGAAACTAATACCAAATATGTACAAATAAATGTACCCTTGACAGGAAAAACAAAGCAGCACACATCTACTTAGCATTGTTATCCATCATCCTGGAAGCATTCATAAGTCACCACATAAATGCCCTAATCCATTGCTCTCTAACAAGTCCCAGGAATGGTCTATGGGACAAAAGCTCTGTCTCTGGATGTTGGCCAAGGTAGTCAACTTTTCCTGGATTTGCCTTCTTTGGAAAGATGTGAGCATTGTATAGCAAATACTGAACTTCTTCAACTGGAGTCTCTGTAGGAATGCTCCCTGCTCCTACAGTCAGAATGCTAAAATGGGCCCTCGGATTCCTCCTCCTAGTGTGCACACTACGTAATCCCTTTTCCGTGAGTGTGCATGGGCCTGACTTAATGAGGGTAGCCCTTTGAAAAGAGGGTCTAGAGGGCAGTGATGGAAGTTAGAGGGATTCAGAACTCTTCTAAGGGTCTGGAAGGAGCAAGTTGTCCTATACGAGGGGCATTATGGAGGGAACAAATGACAGGATTGAAGCCTTATCTTCAGGAGCTGTGAGTGGCCCCTGAACAAAAGCTAGCAAGAAAACAGACTTCATGCCAACAATCTCAGGGGATGTGCATCCTACCACAACCAGCAGTCTAGGCAGAGGACCTTGGCTACAGAGCTTCCTGCTTCTTCCTTTCAGCTTGGTGAGACACTAGCGAAGAGTCCCACTAACACCATGCCCACATTTCAGACCTGTAGGGATACTGGCATAGTGAATGTGTGTGACTTTTAAGCTACTAAATGTATAACAATCTAATGTGTGTCTATAGAAAACTAATACACACAGTAGAACAAAGCTAACTGAGTGTTTTGCTGCCACCTCTTCCCCACTATTGCGAATTAATCTTTCTCTCCCTTGTCCAATTCTCCTCAGTCCCCTGGCAAAATGTGAGGAAAAAAGTTGGAGGCTCCTCAGTACAGTTAGCATGCAAAAAAGTAAGATTTGGGATTATAAGCAACAAAACCTGTTACTAACTGCTTAGCAGCTTACATGAAAGTAAGTTATAAGCTATCAGCATCTTTGCATTCGGACTAAGACCAGAATCAGTTTAGGAAAAAGCAAGAACCAGAAAAATTTCAAAGAGTTATAAAGGAAGAATTTCCACAGGGGTCTCCTAGTGAGTTAAGGTGTCTTGTGGGGTTGCGTGTACAAATGACCTCCAACTGTTACCATTCTTTCTAGGGTACCCACTTAAGTTATGAAATCCCTAACTAAATAAATATTTTTACTGAGTGAAATATCGGTCATATACCTGGCTCCAGAAAGGGAAGAAGAAGCAACCTGTAGCCCCCCAACATAAGGTAATGTTGTGGAAGAGAGAAAACATCCTAAAAGAAAACAGAAAGAAAACAGCAAATGTGTTCAGAGTGACACAAGTCGAATTCCAGACAGACTGTATGTGGTCTGAAGGATAGAAAGGTGTGAGGGAAACAGGAACACTGACAGATGAGAGAGAAAGAGACAATGATTGAGAGTATGAAAGAGAAAGGGTGAGTCTGAATGAGTATAAACGAAAGAGATAAAAGAGAGTTGGGCCATAGGAAATCTCAAAAAAGTCAGAAGAACAGAATGCTGTGTGGTAGCTCAGTGTGAGAGAAAATGGTAATCTGAGAAAGCTCTAGACTCAAGAAACCTTCCACACGTCATGTACTGTGTAGACTAGTCTTACATAAAGATATTGAGTGCTGCTTGGCACATAGTAGTTACTCAGTAAAATCTGTTCAATGACTGAACTGATGATCAAGCTATTACCAGATGATCATGACAAGCTGGTGAAACCAGGTTGTCTTAAAGTGACAAGTTCTACGCCTACACAATCAAGGAACAGGAAAAGAAAACTACACTCCCCTAGTAAACCCTCATCCTCCAGAGGAAGCATCCGCACTCTCCTCCAGATGCATTACCAGTGCTATGAAGATCAGCCAGGCTCCTGATCTGTCACTCCAAAGGGGAGGAATTGGACAACAGTGAGGTCAGCTTTAAGTCTGAGGCCTCAACTGCCCTCAGTTCTCCTATGATGTTACTGAGAGCCGGTGCAGGGAGGTGATGGACTGACCCTACATTGGCCTCTTGTGTCTCAGAGTCACTATTGGAGGCCTGCCCCATATTTCTCACTTTTTTAAGATAAGTGTCCATGATTGGTTAGGTGGGAGACATCGCCTACACATGTCAGAGTGCCATGATCTAACATATACATTGATGAGTGCAAGTGCCTTTGAAAGTTCTGTGGTGGTGTTCATATTCTTTTAATGACACTGTAAATTCCTTCTGCTTCTGAGGAGTTGAGCAGCGCACATCTGCCTCTCACACTCTCACATGATTCCCTCATCCATCTGCTGAGGACACTGTCACTATTTGTTTTACACTGAGACCTTTCCATTGTACCTTAGAAAGGATAACTAACAAAGAATCAAACAACTTATTGTAAGATTCTTCCATTGGGCTAGATTCCTTCCATTGAGGAACTCATTTAATATTATAAACAACTGGGTGAAACAAGTATCATTGCTCCATTTTGAAAGGGAAAAATCTCAGATTATAAAAGTTATGTAACTACTCAAGATCAGTGTCAAAGTTCAGGTTCAAAACTTGGAATTCTGTAGCCAGAGAGACAATACAGTGAGTACCATGTGCAAGGTACCATTTGTCCTGCATGTGGCATCCCAGGTTCGATCCTTAGCACCCGATATAGTCCCTCATGCCCACACCAGGATTGATCCCTGAGTACAGAGCCAGGAGAAAGCCCTGAGCACAGGCAGGAGTAGCCCCCAAACAAACAAAAATAAGGAGGAATTCTAAAAAAATATTTTTGAAGCAGTCTTCCACAATCTACTTCTGTTAATAAATGAATATATGTACTTTGTTTAATACATCTATGCATGCTGGTGTAGCTAAACACATTAATCACACCCCTCTATACAGAAGCACACACCTGTTTTAATCCCTCTTCCTGATTGGCTGACACAGAGTTCACTCCCTACTTTCTCCCAGTTTAAATATCCTTGTCCCACCAAATAAAGTAGAACTATTCCCCTGAATTGGTTCGTGAAGATGTCTTTGTGAGTGTTCTACTCGAATTCCTTTGTGGGTGCTCTACTCAACCTTCTTTGTGGTGTTTTACTCACTCAGGATGTGACCTCACCAGCGACACCAACATGTAGGTATCAGGAAGATAGTTTAAAATGGTTTAAGGCATTTGCCCTGCACATGATCATCCCCGGCACTGGTTATGGTCCTCCACGTACCATCTGGAGAGATACCTGAGCATATGGAGTCAAGTAGCCTCTGAACACCTCAGGTGTGCCTCCCCATGTCCACCATAAAAAAAAAATATATATATATATATATATAACTTTAGTTTCCAAACCTGTGTTATTAAAGATAAATCAATTTAGCAATGCATTTGATTGGCAAAAAAGAAAGGGCCAAGGGTGCTATTTGAGTGGATAGCAACTTCAGTGTGGTTTAAGTGGGAAAATGTAGGGATGCTTCTAAATGTTCTACAAGGCACAGGAAATTTCCCTACAATAATTATCCTGCATAAAATGTCAATAATGCCAAGGTTGATACATCCTGTTATAAAGCCTTTTAGGTAATTGGACTGCCATAAAAGTAATAACTGTAGTAAAACAGTTGTTAATATTGTTTTCATTAAGATGCTTCAAAATTAGCAAGTTTCTATAGGCAGAACAATTCTAGCATTAGCTGGAGTAAAATTCATAGCTGTTTAGGACTACTAAAAAATTCTTAGTCATTTAGGTAGATGGGACCTGGACCATATGTTCCATGACACAATGCATTTTTGAGGTGTTTTTTGTCTGCCTGTACTTTAAGTTAGGTACCTAGTGGGATAGAGAGATAGCACAGAGTATAAGATGATTACCTTGCACATGGTCAGCTCTGGTTCGATCCCTGTCCCTGTATATGACCTATAAGTACTGCCACCAGTGGTCCCTGGGCACAGGGTCAGAAGTACTTCACTAAGTACTGCTGGGTGTGGGCCAACCCCTCACTTCCAAAAATAAAATTGGATACCTAGAGTACAAAAGTTTATTGGCTAAAAGGTACAAAAGCAAAACTGTGAATGTTTAAAAAAATATGTCCAAATAAATGACTACAAAAGGGATGACCAATTAACTTGATACTTGCCATACAAATCTATCCTTATATAGACACACTAAAATTGCATTTATTATTGGATTGTGTTTGATGCGACGGAGATGGTTCTCTATCCAAATGTGACATTTTTCTAGGCATTGCCTAACTCTGTTCCATAGTCATCATTGTGAAGAACGACATCAGAAAACAGGTCAAGATGCTGCTTTAATGAATGAGGGCTGAACAATGGCAAGATTTAAAGAAGAAAACACATTGGGGCCGGAGGGATAGCCCAGCGGGTAGGGCGTTTGACTTGCACGCGGCCGGCCTGTGCCGGCCTGGGTTCGATCCCGGCATCCCATATGGTCCCCCGAGCACCGCCAGGAGTAATTCCTGAGTGCAGAGCCAGGAGAAACCCCTGAGCATTGCCGAGTGTGACCCCAAAAAGCGAAAAAAAAAACACATTTTAAAGCAGCAGAAAGAGCTAATGCAAAGACTCTAGGGTGGAAACTAATGGGACACGCTCAGTGCTAGTGGACATTGCTACAGTGGAGGAAGGACAGACTGTGTATCCGGGACCACTGGAAAGAGAGGGAATCATTAGATTTCACTCTGATAACAATGGGAAGAAGGAGAGGGTTCAGCATAATGATGTCAAAATTACCCTGATTTATTTATTTGTTGTGAGGGTCACATCTAGTGAGGCTGTAGGGTTTGGGGCGTCTTCTGCTGATGTTCCGTCTGCTGGTGGTGAGCAGACAGTTTGGGGCGCAGCCTGCAGTGCTGCTGAACCCCAGGGCTGCTATGACCCACATTGTTTGGGGTGGGGGGTAAGGCATGTGGTCCCAGGGATTTAATCTAGGACCTCGGACAGGCTCTGTGAGTCCTCTATCAATTGGGCTATCTCCTTAGCCTGACCCTGATATTTTTTAATATAAATTGACATCTGAGAAATTATTGATGAAAAGGATATGTGGCAGAAATTAATTACTACTAGCTTATCCCTGGATCCAATCTCTCCTTTCATTTTAGAAATAGAATTACAATTCAAACTGTTCCTATTGCCACCTGAAAAAAAATACATTTCCAAAATTCCTCTGCAACTGCACGGGCATGTGACTAAGCTATGGCTAGTAAATAATACGTAAGGGGAAGTGTATATAGAACTTCTTGGAAAGTGTTTTATAGAGAACTTATTCAGCTGGAAAGGATCCATTTTTTACCCTGCCTGTTTTCTTTTTCCTTAGACCTGAACTGTGGATATAATGGCCAAAGCTTTACCCTGAGATGACCTTGACAACAGAAAATGGTGTACCAGTTTGGAGCCTCATACTGAGATGATGAAGTGGAAAGATGGAAAACCTAGGGAAAGATGAGTATTTAGGGACACTGTGACATTGCCACAAAAACCTTGAACAGTACTTCCACAGAAATGGGAAGGAGAAATAAACCTATTAAGTTTAGATAATTGCTAATCTCTCTCCTCTCTCTCCTTCTCCCCCCCACTCTCTCTCACACACACACACACACACACACACACACACACACACACACACACACACACATACATACACACTATCCTCTCCTCTCATTCCCCGCATATGGTGGGTGGTGTTCAGAGGATAGTCCTGGCTCTGTGCTCAGGAGTGACCCCTGGTGGTGCTCAGGTGGCCATACTGGGGGTTGCAGGGTCCTGGTCAAAGCAACTGTACAGTACAAAGCAAGTGTCTTTCTTTCTGTACGCCTCTCTCAGTCCAATTCCTAAATTTATAGAAAGTTGGAGTTCATTTTAACTTTCCCAGAAACCAGTAGTAGAAGGGATAGAGGAATAATGGGATTACTACAGTGAAATAGGAAGAAAGCAAATGAATTGTGGGAGTTATAAGGAGTCTAAGATTCCAGACATATTTTGGAGATAGCATTAGGTCACATGTTGATGAATAGGTGGCATAGTAGAGAGAAAGAACAAAGTCAAAGGTGATGACTAGTTTGGGGCATGAATGAAATGAATATTTGTCCTTTTCTGATAGAGGGAATTCTAGGAAAGAGGCAAGATTGTGGGACAAAACAGATTTTATTTTAAACCTAAACATAATAATCTAGATATTTCCATTTAATATCTATGTGGAGGAAAAGAGCGGCATGGACTGCCTTCAAAAACATCAAAAAAATAGTCAAAAGAACAAAGAACCTCTAGCTACGGGCACACCTCTATGACTCCACCGTTCTCCCTGCATTGACATACGCCTCAGAGGCCTGGGCCCTATGAAAGCAGGATGAGAATGCTATTCGGTCTCCCAAAGAGGAATCAAAAGAGCCATGCTTGGAATATCACGCCTCACTCAAGTGAGAGAGGGAATCTGGAGTTCCGACCTCTGTCGCTATTCTAAAATCAAGGACGCTGTCTCATCTGCCAGAAAATCGAAAATCAGATGGGCTGGTCATATAATGCGATCTGGAGACGACCGTTGGACTAGAGCCGTTACCGATTGGGTCCCTCGGGACCCCAAAATATCAGCGTGGCCGCCCACCTGCAAGATGGTCAGACTTCCTTATCAGGACCCTAAACAGTTCGAAGCTCTTAATATCCCCGAAACAGACAGATGCCATTGGGCTACACTGGCACGTGATAGGGTCAAATGGAAACATTACTGGAGCCCGCTTGAGCAAATCGATGAATAATGGGATATCAAGTGATCAAGTGATCAAGTAGTGAAGTAAAGAAATCACTTATATATTTAAGTCTGGAGCTCTTGGAAGCGATTTAAGCTACAGAAAGATACTTGGAAGCTCTAAGCATAAGAAGGCATAAAAATTGTGAGTGAAAGTTTCTCTGTTTCGGGGCCGGAGCGATAGCCCGGCAGGGAGGGCGTTTGCCTTGTACACGGCCGGCCCATACCAGCCCGGGTTCGATCCGGGCATCCCATATGGCCCCCCGAGCACCGCCAGGAGTAATTTCTGAGTGCAGAGCCAGGAGAAACCCCTGAGCATTGCTGGGTGTGACCCAAAAAGCAAAAAAAAAAAAAAAAAGTTTCTCTGTTTCTCCCCATCATGATACAGACCAGGCCAAAACAGGGCCTGGGCTGAGGTGTAAATGGGGTGTGAGTTTACTATGCCTCTTCTTTCTATACAGTTAGTGTAACGGATACAGCTGAGATAAGGAGCAGGAAGTCAGAGAATAAATTTCCATAGGAAACAAGTCAATTATTGAATGCTAGGAATTCCAACTTGAGCAGTCATGAAGGGTTAAAGGGTAGAAAGAGTCAGACTATGACCTAGAAAGGAAAGACATTAAAATGGAAGGAAAACAGGAGACCCTAAAGATGCTCCAAGGGGGAAAATTCATCAAATATTTAAATGTTCCAGAAAACCTCAGATGAAAACCAAGGTTTTGGAGATAGCTCAGTGGGCTGAATTTCATGTCTTATGAGCTCTAAGTGAAAAGTTTGAGTCCAGGTCAGTATGGGAGAGGCTCTGAGCATTGCCAGGTATACATAGGTTAGCCCTGATGTCCTTAAGCACTGCTGGGCCACAGAATCATCTCATTACTTGGTCAAACATTGAGCATTTTGGGGCGGAGCGATAGCCCAGCGGGTAGGGCGTTTGCCTTTGCATGCTGGCCAGCCTGTGCTGGCCCGGGTTCGATCCCTGGCATCCCATATGGTCCCGTGAGCACCGCCAGTAGTAATTCCTGAGTGCAGAGCCAGGAGTAACCCCCTGAGCATTGCCAGGTGTGACCCAAAAAAGCAAAAAAAAAAAAAAAAAAAAATTGAGCATTTTGCTGAGAATTGCTGAAAATGGCCCCTGACCACCACCCCTGCCCCCAATCATTGCTTGACAGATCTCTGACCTCCTGATTCCAAACAAAAAGTGAAAATGGGAAAATATCTCCTTGATTTGGTAAGATGACTTTATCAGAAAGAGAAGTGCTGAGTTAACTTACTTCCCCCCTATTTCACTGGCTAAAAAAGACATCATATGCTTGTACAAGGCCAAATAAGATCGAAACACCAGGGAAACACCTTCCTTAGAATAATTGAATCTTTGACTTGGAAAAAAATCAGGACTTGATTATCAGAGAAGTGGGGGTAGAGGAATGGTTTTGATTGGGCAATAAACAGTGTCAGTCATTATACTTTTTGTTTTTACATTAAGAAATCCAGATCTCATCACAGCTAGCGCTGGTGCGGTATTTGACTCATGGAGCAAAGTGTCTGGTGCTCTCCCTCACTGTTGCCATCAATCCTGTGATGAACTAATTGTCAGGCATTTGTATAATTTTAATTGCAAAATAATCACTCCCATCTTCAAGAAGTTCAAATGCCAGAGACTTCTAAAACTAAATAAAGATGCTGCCAAGTGAAAAAGGAAACAACTGCATGGATTTTTTTTCCCCTTCTAAAGTACTGAAACCACATGCTTGTCAACCTAGGAAATATAAACATAGTTTGGTCACATGTGTAAAAAGTAGAAAGTTATTATTGGGCATGTTTAGAATAAAAATTATATGGGATTAAAAAATGTTCAACAGAATTCTCTGTGCAAACTTTAAAATTCTAAGTTCCTTAGCTTCTACTTCTTCGTTCTTATGAAGAGGGTTTATTTAAAAAAATGCCCCACATTCCTCCAAAAACTAGATATTGAGCTCACATTTGATCCAGCAATAGCACTCCTGGGAATATACCCGAGAGACCGAAAAACACATAACAGAAACACTATCTGTTCTTCTGTATTCATCTCTGCGCTATTCACAATAGCTAGAATCTGGAAACAACCTAAATGCCCGAGAACAGAGGACTGGCTAAAGAAACTGTGGTTCATCTACACTATGGAATACTATGCAGCTGTCAGAAAAGACAAAATTATGAAATTTACCTGCAAATGGATGGACATGGAGACTATCATGCTGAGTGAAATTAGTCAGAAGGAAAAGGACAGATATAGAATGACTGCATTCAGTAATAGGATATAAATAGATACCAGTGTTTTACTAAGTGTAGGAAATGGTAATGGCAGATTAAAACTCACCATTGAATATATACAAAGAGACTTAAGTGATAAACTCTAAATATCTGCAGGGCTAGCCACAATGTGTAAAATAAGAGGGAGAGAGATGCAGAGACAGAGAGAGAAAAGAGAGGAAATGGGGCTACCTACTATTGAGGCAGCCTGGGGGGTGGGTGGGAGGGGTGGGGTACATTGGTGGTGGAAATGGGGCACTGGTGGAGGGATGGGTGCTGGAGTACTTTATTACCAAGAACCAATTGTGAACACCTTTGTAATTGTATGTCTCACGGTGGTATAATAAAAAAAATTTAAAAATGCCCCAAACTCTCTCATTTGACATTTGTCTATGAGACCAATGTAAATTATGGGAACTAGCCTGTCTTACTTCCTCTGTCTTGGTGCCATATATGGCAACTGTGCTTACAAAATGAGTGACTGGTGGAGAAAGCAAAGAATACTACCCTATTTACAGAAATTGTGGTTGTGCGGGACCAGGCATAGCCTTAGAATAATAATAAATTAGCTGTAGTTGTAGCACTAGCTGGAAATGGCTGCTATCCCCCTCTTAGGAAACTCTGAAGGGACTGAAGAGGTGGTTCAGATTTAGAGCATGTACCTCCAATGTACTACTTTGGAGTACGTTAAAAAAATCCAGATCTTTAGGCTTGGGTTGGGTTCTAGTACAGACACACACACAAATCAGAAGCTACCCAAAGCTACACCAGCAAAACCAATAGGAAAATAATGATGGAGTACCTGCTAGATGGGAAACAATGTCTCATGCTGTCCACAGCACCAAATCAGTTCTCAGTATGTGACAGCTCAGTGAACACAAAAGGATGCGAAGCATACAGAGGTGTCTTGCATTTGAGGACCTTATAATCTAGTCTGAGGAGAAAGTTAATGTTTAAGAAACATACAAAGATGGGATGTGAATAACAACATGCCAATGCTATCAGCTGCAGGGCAAAGAGACAAACAAGAAGTGAGTGGAATAAGAAGAGCTATTAGGGAGCCTCTGGCCCACCCCATACATTCCAAAGAGACCTCAGGAAGGTGAGCAGTGGTCTTAGACACTGAACAAGTCAGTTGGCAAATTTACAACAGAGCTACTATGGTTCCCAGGTTGTAGAGTGCCCCCCTAAGCCCCACAAACTCATAAACAGGCTGTCCACATGATTTCCAATGCCAAGAAATGCTCCCTGTTCTTGAAGGCTGATCTTTCAAGAAAGCAAGTCTCAGAGTAACAAAAGACATTATAGGCTCAACTTCTGCTACTGGTTTTAGGCTTATTGTCACCTCTCACTTTGACTAAAGTCACTGAAAATGGTGACTTTTGAGCTCCAGTTTTTAGTGACTTAGCATCACTTGTATCACTTCACTTATATCACTTGTCTTCCCATTGTTCATCGATTTGCTCGAGCGGGCACCACTAACATCTCCATACGTCCTGTCACATGCTAGTGTAGCCCAAGGCCATCTGCTTGTTCCAGGAACATGAAGAGCCTCAAACCATTCCATCAGGTCCTGGGAATGAGGCCTATAATTGTTACTGGTATTTGGCATATCAAATACGACACGGGTAGCTGCCAGGTTTCTTCTGTGCGGGTGGGATACTCTTAGTAGTAGGCTCTCAGTTTGTGCATTTATTGATGAACCCAGGATGGGACAGGGAAAGATCGGAGTTTCTGCTAGGTGGACCTCTGACGAGTTGTAGAGTCTGGATGTTGAAAATGGCGGCCATCATGGTGTGGGGGTTCCTCTGGCTTCTTGTGAGGATAGCAGGCCAGTGGTAGAACCCACCTTCCTTCCTGTGTGCCTCTTGATCAGCTGGGCACAGGGAGAGCTGGTAGCAGCTCTGCCCCGTGTATGTGGGGTTACTGGATCTGGATCAGGCATACCTGGGTCAGGCATACCTGGACTGGGTTTAAAAAAAAGACTGTAGGATGGGCTCTGATGAGCCAGGCATAGCCAGACTTAGCATAATAAAGCTTCTATTTACTTATCTTCATCCCCTTTCTCTCCTCTAGTGAAATTTTAGGTTTTTTTCAAATGTCCAATTGCCTTTTAGCTTGAACCAAGACGTGTCCCTTTCTGAAGATGAACCGTGGTTGATCTGTGCCTGAAGCAGTCCTGACCAGTGACTGGTATAGATATGGGAATGCCCAGTAAGAAACGAGATGAGGTTAAAAGCAGATATTTCTTGTTGTTGTTATTTGTTTGGGAGGAGAGGGTTCACATTCACCCTTCCCTGCCTTGCTTACAGGAAAGTCATGCAAGGTTCTGGGTATTGAAGACGGTTGGCAGCAAGGGAGGCAAACCCTCACCTCGTTTTCTACCTCTCTGACCCTAAAAGCAGGTATGTCTAAGGAAAGCTCTCCCTGCTTTCCTTAGTGGACGGGTAGCAGAAATAGCCACATGCCTTCTGTACTTCTCTGTCATTATGAGAGTATAAATGGCTGGATCTATCAAAAGGCATTTTGTCACCATGATGGACGTCACCTACACACCAAGGCAAAGGGAATGAGAAGTGCCTAAGAACCCATAATTTGGATGATGCTTGGAACAATCAAAAGGACACTTGTGATGTCCTAACTTATTGTTTATATACAGAACGTATATATCCTGTTCGAGCTTCCTTCTAACTGCACTTTCTTGTCATCGAAGCTAAAGCTTTGTAATTATTACAGAGTGGAGCCAATCGTCATAATCTCCAATGTTCCCTAAGAAATTTGTTTTGGTTCCTGAAAGTCACTGTAACATAGAGAGCTGGTGTTTACTGATGCAAAGTGCCCCTAGCTCCAGTTCTAATGCTGCTGCACACCATGTCTTAACTTTTGTATCCAGAAGGTCTAGTTTGAATGTGCGATTTTGGCCTGAGCCTAACCTTATTTGTATGTTAGGATTTAACTGTCTTCTGACTCTGTTGGATCTCTTCTGTTTCTTACTGCCAGGGCTTACGGAAGGGTGTGGATACTTTGACGAGGCAGTGAACAAGAAAACAAATTCTCAACAGTTGTCTCATGGGTACTAATATCTATTTCACATCAGATGGCTGAGATTTCAGGGTTCTCTAAGTTTGTGATGTACACATTTGACTTAATAAAAGCATTCCTTTTGTTTCATCTTTTGAATAAGGGATGTAATGCTATTCCTTTACTGTATATAGCTATTAAGAGTCTTTTGCTTATGTTAAGGGGGCTTATGGAAGGTTTCAGACAAACACAAAACCACTTATTAGGACAAATAGAGCTTTTAAAAAGAATACTATACTCTCATGAATAAACTAGCTTCTGATTGGCTAGAGTTGCAATTTAGCTTTTATCAGTAATTAAAGGCGAGCCATGGAGCAAACTCGTTAGTTGACACCAATTACAATTGGTAGACGGAACTAATGAGTCCAAGAAAAAAAAGTTATTTATTTCTAAACTTTTGAAGCATAATTGTTGTGTAAATCGGATAGCATGCAAATCTTTTCCATACGTTTAGGTTGGTAATTGAGAAATAAAATGGTTACCAAATGTACTCTTTGTCCAGTTTTGTTCTGCAGTCGATCTCTCTCCGGGACTCTTTAAAGTGTAAGGAAAAGGTGATGTCAACAGCAACGTACTCTGGGCAAAGGGAGCCAGGATTAATTAATAGAGATGAAAGGGAAACACTGGGCCTTTCTTAACCATCGCCTTCCAGTCCCCACACTTAGATACTCGCTGTTCTGCAGATGACAGAAACAGTGCTGAGGATGAGGACCAGGATTCTGAGACTGCCTTGTATTTAAAAAACAAAACAAACCAGGAGAATGAGAATGAGACTTTCTCCATCTCATTTCCAGCATGTAGTCTTTAAAATGAGAAGCTCTCTAGAGCTCTTTCCCTTTGAAGTTTAATATGTGGGGCTTTACATCAGTATAACATTTTAAATGTGTTAAACAAATTAGTCTCTGGTTACAAAAGTTTTGAGACATTTGCAAGTTGCTGTTTAACTAAATTTAATATGTGCCGGCAAAGTTGATGGTGCAGTTGTTCATTTAGAAGAATGCACATTTGGAATGATTAATAAATAAACCAGCCTCCCATTGCTTCAACCTCTGTGTTTATTTGAAGGCAATCTACTTTAAAAAGACATTAATATTCTTAGAATTATTATTAGAATAATTGCTTTTACCCTCTCAGAACACACATTTTTTTCTCATCTCCCTTTAGCACAGACAGCTTTTCACTCAGATATAAACTTCCCATTATTATTCCCCACCCCCAAAAATGAAGAATAGGAATTATACACTTTTCACTAAGGAATAATTAATTTGTCTCAAGTATTAGAACAGAGAATTGTAGAGTGACTTTGAATGGTAGTCTCTGAGGAGTAGCATTGTTTGTTCTCTCCAGTCTTTAATGAGCTTTAGTAAATGGCCAGGAAAAATTACCTTCTTTCTGTAATATGAGAGAGGCGAAGAATGAAGGAAGCTATAGAATCCCTAAGAGAAAAGGGAACGCACATACACACTCACTCACACACACATACACACACACACGCATGCCCGCACACATACACTCCTCCACCACAGCACTCGAGTCAGTTAGGAGGACACAATTCTCCTTTAGACTTATTTGAGGATAAGGGATCTGGTTACTAAGTGCATTAAAACAGAAGCATGTCCCTAATTTGTATTGATTATTGTTATCGTTACCACTGTTGAATCTGCTGGGGAAACCATCCATCCTATAATTCCAGGGGACTGGATATTTGTTACACCCGCCATGTTGCATTTCTTTCCTCTTTAGTGACTGAAAGAGAGTTAGAATGGGATCTTTATCAGAAATTCGCTGTAAAAGACCTTGCCCTTCCCCCACAGTTCACTAAACTCCATATAAAGAACTCCCAGAGTGTAAAAGGAAACACCCCCTCCCGCAACCTGCTCACCCCAGCCCACACGCCAAGCTAAGGACCATTACAAAAGACTAAATCATTTCCCGGGTTATTACAGAGCACTGGACTCTACCTATCTTTAAGAAATGAATCTTTTCAGTCCCTGTGTTTCTCCAAGTATGTCTACTTGTTTAATGGTGCTGGAGAAAGTGGCCTGTCCAGGAGATAGGCAAAGGCCCAGAGAGGGTGAGCTCTTCTCTCTTCTGTTCTGTCAGGTTTACAGTGGAGTCGCAGGATAGCCCCTTCTCCCCAGTCTGGGTTCTGAACCAACTGAGGCTGAACCTAATAGGACAACGCAAAAGGAGGCACCATTGGTACTTTCGGACAGTTGCACTGGGAGGGGAGAATGTGGTTTTTATCTGCAGACTAGTTAGCGCCATTCCAGCAAAGGACTCAACTTTTTCACTACTCAGCGTGGTTCCAGCAGGACAGACCTGCAGCTCCACTCCACATACAGCACAGCGAAGGCAGAGCTGAACCCCACAGTGGTTTGCTCCCTAGCAGAAGGGGAGAGGCAGCGCTCTCCTGTCAGAGCTCTTTCTCCTCTCTCTGGCCCTATGCACAGCAGTGAGCGTGGGCTGTGAAGCCCAGACCCGCTCTAACCTTACTTACACAACCCGGGACATGCTTGCCTTCTCTTTCTCATGAATCACCACCAAACGTGAATCCCTTTCTAGTCCAAGTCTTGAAAACTGGCCCTTGCTCATATTGGCAGACCCATCCTGGTAGAAGTTTACCTATTATATACTGTCAGTGACAGGGGAGGGAAAGTCCCATGTTTTAGAGTCAGATAGACCCAGCTGCACTTTAGTTCCTTCTTCCTAGTTTTGTACCCTTGAACAATTTCCTTAAGCTCTAAAGTCTTGGGGCCTCCTCTGTAGGGTAAGGGCTAGCCACTGTTGGTGGAGACTGCAGGTCTGACTTTCTAGAGGTGCCTCACTCACAGTTGTAAAGAGGTGATAATAGCAACCATAGTTTCTAATTGTGTAATGCTTTGAGTTTACAAAATGCTTTTAATATGCATATTACATAAGAGCTTCGAGGATTGCGTGATTCTCATAATGACTCTCATAAGGCAGCAATTATCTCTGTTTTGCAGGTGAGGAAACTGAAGCTTAGAGAATACAAGTGACTTGTTCAAGGTCATTTCATAGCGATTGAGAAGAATTCACTCATGAATGAGCATTCTGCTTCCAAGTCTTTTGTTCTCATCTGATTCCTGACTAATCAGATTTTCTAACTCTGGAGAACAAGGGACAGTATCCTAGAAATTCCCAAACTTATTTAGCGACTCCCTCTTTACAAGGGGAGAAATCGGGGCTGGAGCAATAGCCCAGCGTGTAGGGCATTTGTCTTGCACGGCCGGCCTTGGCTGGCCCGGGTTCGATCTCCGGCATCCCATATGGTCCCCCGAGCACCGCCAGGAGTAATTCCTGAGTGCAGAGCCAGGAGAAACCCCTGAGCATTGCTGGGTGTGACCAAAAAAGCAAAAAAAAACAAACAAACAAACAAACAAACAAACAAGGGAGAAACCACTCAAGGATATCTGGACCTATCTCTTTAACGGAACACACAGAAAACTCTCAATTGTACCTACTCTGCCCCCATCCTCCCAGAAACCACCAGATTGGTGCTGCCTACTTTGGGAGCACTGTAGAGGTTGGTGAGTCACTTAATTCAACTTGTAGTTCTCATAGTTTTGTTTGGCTGGCAGAGTTTCTCAATGTTTGAAATTTTTTCTTGTATATGTATGTATGTATATAATATATTATGTTATATATAATATAATATATAATATAATAATATTATATTATATATTATATATATTATATATAATTCTTAGGGCCAGAGCGGTAGTAGGTGCTTGCCTACTACACAGCTGACCTGGGTTTGATACCTAGTGCCCTATATGGTCCTCCGAGCCTGCCAGGAAGATACATGAGTTCAGAACCAGGAATCAGCCCTGAGCACCACTGGCCAAGTTTTATTATTTGTCGACATTGTGATTCCAGATTCTCTGTAAATTTGTGATGACTGGAACCTGGGACCTGTATTCCCATGTTGTAGTGACTATGGTTCTCCAGCTTGAGAATCTGACTTCTTTGTCCCTCCCTATGGTATGAAGAGAACCCTAGCAAAAAATACCTCAGGAGTGACTGAGCACTACCTAAGATAAAAACATAGGAAATTCTTATAATAGTTCCAGGTGCATATGTAAATCTCAGTCAACTGAACTACTTTAGGTGTGTGTGTGTGTGTGTGTGGGGGTTGGTGCTGGTGGTGGTGCTGGTGCTGGTGTATGTGTGTGTGTGTGTGTGTGTGTGTGTGTGTGTGTGTGTGTGTGTAGGGAGAAGCCCACAGTAGCACTTGGTAGATCTGAGAGCCATTCCTGGTGATGCTCAGCTTGTTCAGTGCTCAGCGTAGTAGTGCTCAGGGGCCAACAGGGCCACCCAGTGGTACTGAGGAGAACAAACGGTGACAGGGATGGAACTCAGGACCTCTGGGTACAAAGCACTGGCTCCGGTCCTTGAGCTGTTTCTTTGTCCCCATCTGTGTTAGTCTATTGATTACTGTGTGCCAGCAAAATGGAGGCTGAGGATTTTCCTGGAGGACTTCGAACTCTATGTGGAGAAATTCAAAATGGAAGTGTTGTTTTTGTCTGACATATGACACCAAAGTTGGTTCTTCTAAGCAAGACAGCTTAACTCGCATTAATGCCTGAGCTGTTCCAGCTGATATTCTGAAGAAAAGATTCGTCATGTTTCACATTTATGATACATAAAGCAAACAAGGGGTAGAAACCAAACTCTGGGGCTAGCATTTCCCATGGCTTTCCTAAGAAAGAAGGAAAAAACAAGACAGAGGAGGAGGAAGAAAAGAACTTGCCAGGTTTTATTTAACCTGCAGAAAGCAGGCAGGCGAGGAAGGTGGATGGGAAGAGAGCAGAAAGAGTCCAAGAAGGAGATGAGAGGGGATGGGAGGGAAGAGAACAAAGGGTAAAAGAGCGAAGGCAAAGAAGAGAAGGCAGAGGAAGAAGGCAGCTCTGATCATCAGGGATGGTGACTGTCCCCAGGCACCAGGGTACCTTAGACAAGCTCTTGCCCTCTGGTAGCAACTTGCATTTTGCTTTTGTTTTGGTTTCAAAAACTTCAAAGTTTCTGCAGACTTCATCCTCAATTAGAACAAATGTCAGTAACATGCTTGAAGAAAATTTGTTTAGAAATGTGTGTATGGTTGAAAATTGCACATTACACATACCCCATGCATGATTTTCCACTAAATTTTTAACGACGAGTGGAGGTACATGGCTCCAGATAGACGAGCGAATCTGAATGTATATATCTGGTGCTTTGCACGTTGACATAAACACAGCTGCTTTTATACATTTGAGAACATTTGTGTTTATTTGAATGTGTGATGGGAAGGTCATCAAAATGAACGTACTCGTTGTGTTTATTTGAATCTCACATCGCTCATAAGAATACATGCCGTGTTTGAACATGCAGTCAAACACCAGCTTCTCTAAAAGGCAAATCAAACCCCAAAAAGGCAATTCAGTGCAAAACCCCATTAATGCTGCATTAGCGTGGAAATTCCATTCACATGAAAGCCAGAGAATTTGTAGTTAAAGGTTTTCAACAACAATCTTTCTTCTACTAGCTTGAGAGAAATATAATTTCTTTCCATTATTTTATCACAGAATATACTTTTTTATATTTAGTAATAAAAAGAGTAAAAATCCAACCCTTAGCCATAGTTACAGTATCTGTTTACAAAGTACTTTGGACAAAGTACTCTTGTGACATCAGCCACATAAAGAACATGGAGTCTGGTTTTGTTCAAGAAGGAGGAAGAGGATTTGGATTGTACAGGACACGGAAAGGCTCTGGAGGTCGGTTGATTTGAATGTATACCTGAGTCTCACTTCTACTAGCACTACTGAGTTATAAAACCTTTGTCTTTGTTGTATTGTATTGTTTAAGGAGAGGAGGGTACAGATATGGTTCACAAGGAGAGGCACTTACATCAAGAATACTGGATTTAGTCCTTACACAGAGGCTGTTGCCAACCACAGCAGCTCATGATACAATCTTATGGACTTTTTTTTTTTTGATTTTTGAATCACACCCAGCAATTCTCAGGGGTTGCTACCTGCTCTGCATTCAGGAATTACTCCTGGCAGTGCTTGGAGGACCATATGGGATGCCAGACAATTGAACCCGGGTCAGCAGGGTGCAAGGCAAATGTCCTACCTGCTAGACTATCACTCAAGCCCTCTTATGTGCTCTTTAAGAGTAAAACCAGCATTCCAATTCAGGTCCTTCGAAATGATGCAACCTTCCCCGTTTGTTCAGGCCCTAAGTGCTGCTCTAGTTAAAGCTAGGACCATCCTCTTGGGTCGGCTCACTGATTCTTCATTCTGTGTATACTGCACGTTGGAGAGAGTTCCACCATTGTCATGAACAGGCATCAGCCATTAGAACCTTCACTATTAGATTTGTATCACTTGTTGTCTATGGTTTTCTTTGGAAAAATATGAAAAGCAAATAAATAAACAGAAGGGAGGAAAGGACACGCAGAACAGCAAGATGAGGTTGCTGTGGAAATTAAACAGCAGATGCAGGCGATTGAACACCAAGAAAAAGTGTGTGTTTCTGTTTGGCTTATGAGAGCTGACAAGATTACAGCGGATGGTGGTTTGGCTGCAGAGTAGGAATTTTATTGTACGGTATTAATTAAAGCCGGAGGGAGTGGGGTGTCAGGAGCAGGAGGTGAGCCTATGTTTCCACAGAGCTGCAGAAACACTTGAGTTTGGTCACCAGGCAAGACTTCAAATATGTGAGAAACTTTGAAAGTAAAAGATACAAAAACGATTTAAAGGTCCACGTTGTTGTCATAACAGAACATGCTTAGAATAATTCTGCTGGTTTTCCATTAGAACAATTTCAAAAGTCAAGACAGCTTAACTTTTTAAAATGAGATAAGACTAGACTGATTGAGACCAGAAGCAACATTTATTCCTCTTTTCCCTGTCATCAACTGTAGCTACATCTTAATTTCTCTACCAGGATGCATTTTTGTCTACCTAAAATATTATTATTACACTGCAGGTTGTTACTACATTAGTTTTAACACTTTTTAAGAAATGTTTCTGAAGTGACAAACGGAAAGCAGAAAAGAGTTGTGTTTTAAATGCAAGTGGTTTTCTGAGTTTTATGTGAAAACAAGCAGTACTATCACAAACCTCTCCTTGATGAAGCCCCAAATATACAAAGGGATCAAACTCCAAATAGACAAAAGGATTTTCTCCCTGACTTTGGAGTGAGATCTTGTTACACTAATGGCTCTTGACAGCTATCATAAGACCCTTCATTTACAGTCCTGAGAACTAGGAAGCTAGACAGCCTTTTAAACCCTGTCTCCCAATCAGGAACTTGTGTCTTGCCTCTCGGAGGCCTGGACCACAGAACAAGAAAACAGAGTGGATTGGAGTGGAAAGAGAAGTGAAAAGGCAGTATGTTTGACATGGTTTTCATTTTTTTTCATTTTGAAAATGTATCTGTATGTATGTCAGAAAGATACAGATCAACGTATTAATGGGATCTCCTTATCCTATCAGCTGAATTTAGTTGTTCTTTATAAAAAGCACTATGAATTCAAAAAAGCACAATGAATTCAATGTATAATTTAAACAATTTTAATTACTATTTTAATTCCTGTTTCACAGAAAAGCGAGAGATTCAAAGTGGGAAACCCTCATTGTCTATGATAGCAAATGTCATATTCAAAAAGGTTATATTCAAACTAGTTCCTCTTTCTTCAGATATCAAGTCTTTCCCTCCATTTAGAGAAAAATCTGCTTGCTTTCCTCTGATTTGTCTCAGTTGTAGTCACTCTTTTCTAAGTCTCAGCAAAGTGGCTGCTACTATTAGCTGCCATGTGAAAGAGGAGTGCACAGCTCACAGAAAGAATGGTCCTGGCTGGAATGTGGCTGCCCAGGGCTTGACCAGGGCTTGACCAGGGTCTGAGTGTGCTCCTGCCGTGAGCAGTGAGACAGTGAGACAAGTCAGAGACCCAGGGAGTCAGTGAGACACGTCAGACACCCAGGGCTACCTGCAGGTAGTCCCAGACTAGAGATCAGGATGATACACAATTTACCCCCAGATACCCCATCTTCTGATAGAATGGTTCCATCATAACCCTGGATTGGGCCGCCTAGAGCACACAGGCTCTATAAGTGGGAGTCTCAAGTTTAATCCTGGGCCCGACATGGTTCCCCTGCACTACTGGGAGCAACTCATGAGTGCTAAGCAAAGAGTATAAATTGAGCCCTGAGTAGATCAGATGTAACCCCAACCCCCAAAATAAAACATCATCAAAAGGGATTCTGGGGGGCAGGAGAAAGTTTAGTGGTTGGGGTGTAGGTCCAGCATACGCAAGAGCTGGCACTGATTTCCCTGGCACTACCTGGTCCCCTGAACATGGCAGGGTGCAGTTCTTAGAGACTCAGAGCATAGTGGGTGTGGCCCTATGGGCCCCCAAAACACTGGCAAGGCCTGAGGATCCCCAGTACCCCAGGACTGAAGTAGCATTGCATTCTCTGACCCTTGCACTAAACCACCTGCCCAGTTGGCCATGAGTCATTGCGAGGGACCCTTGGAACTGCTGGCACTCCCTGGAGAATCCCAAAAAGGATTCTTGGCTTTACCACTTACTAAGTGTACTTAGACAAGCTATTACATATACTATGCCTCAGTTTCTTCATCTATAATAATAATAAAAATAATAATAATAATAATAATAATAATCACTTGTATCACTTGTATCACTTGTCTTCCCGTTGTTCATCGATTTGCTCAAGCGGGCACCAGTAACAACTCCATAAGTCCTGTCATGTACTAGTGTAGCCCAAGGGCATCCACTTGCTCCAGGAACACAAAGAGCCTCAGACCATTCCTTCTGGTCATGGGAATGAGGTCTATTAATTGTTACTGGTTTTTTAATAATAATAATAATAATAATAATAATAATAAATATCTATAGGGTTGTTCCTAGAATAAATGGATTACAACAAACACTTAAAAGTTCCTGGACCCTACATTATGTAACTCTTGACTGGTATTATTACTGTAAGTGGACAATCGTGTCCAATATATTTTATAAAAGGAATTTATTAATAAATCAAAAATAAAATAACATGTTATTAAGTTATTGCTATGTGCCATAGTCAGTTGAAGACTCTGAACATGAGGCCTATCCTCTGTTAAAAAGAGAGACTAAATTATTAAAAAGGTGTTAAGACACATAGCACCAGTAGAGACAGTCTACTGAATTAATTAGAAGGCTTGAAAGAGAATTTTACATGAAATCATTTTCTCACAAAACCAAGCAATATTCCTTAATTCTTGTGTCCACAAACCACCCTGAGTTTCCTTAGATATTCTTTCTACTCTCCTGGCACCGTGACAAAAGATCGCAACAATGTGTGACTTGTCTGAGGACGAGAGAACTAGGTCGATCAGCCAGATGCACCATCTTAGGTCCCATTCTTCTGCTTCCAGGGAGTTCAAAAACAAACAAGGCATTGGGGTATATTCTTGCAAACTCCAGTCCATGTGACAAAATACTGCTTGTGTCCTAACACCTCTTGACATCTTCCTCTCTTGCTGTTCCTCCTTAAATGATCTTTTACCCCAACAGGCTTCCAGGTCCAGGGTAAGAGCCAAGGACAACTTTACCCAGCAACCCATTCGACACCAGCAACAAACTAGTTTAGTCTCTCTGGTCCTGCTGCTGGCATCTGCTGTGTCATGGATGCACCCTGGAAGCATCACAACCACAAGTCCCTTACCAGGAACCTGTGTATTATGGGGAGAACCGAGCCATGGGACAGCCTGCTGCAGTCTGCAGCCACTTGGACCCAGACAGATAGGGAAGGTCAGAGCTGCTGCGAGGCTCTGTGCGTCCAGTGCTGCAATTCAGACTTTTCTCTACTGGCTTAGAGTCACTGCACTAGTGCATAGTGAAGTCCAGCTTTTACTTCATTTCTTTTCTCTCAGAGTGAGATTGAGAAGTCAGCCAGAAAGAATTCCTAGATATGATGCTCTACCACTCTCACCTACAATGTTTGACAGTAACCTCTGGGCAGTGAATAACCCAAATATTAATTATTTCTATTATTATTATTACTATTATTATTATTATTATTATTATTATTTAGGATTTTTGGCAACACCCAGCAGTGCTCAGGGTTTATTCTTGGCTCTACACTCAGGAATCACTCCTGGCAGTGCTTGGGGAGCATATGGAATGCCGGGATTGGACCCAGGTTGACTACTTGCAAGGCAAACTCCTTACCTACTGTACACTCACTCATGTTCCAACCCCCAATATTGGTCTCTGGCAAAGTGAGGCTTGTTGGCAGGTCGCTGTGAGGAGGTGGACATGAGAGGGCTGGGGCAGGTCCTGAGGGCAGAGCAGCTGTTCCAGGGTGTTCAGTAGGACCTGGTGGAAGGCGTCTGGGGAGTCATTTGTGGTGGGTTCTACTTGCTCCTGGGCCTACCACCAACAATCTAGAGGAAGAACCCAAACCAAGGTCTCAGGTGGCTTTTGAATGGATCTTTAAAAGTCCTCAGTGTGATAAGAAATCAATTCAGTTGTATTAAAGCTAACAGAATTTTCTTTCTAGTCAATAAGAAAAAACTTTCATTTGGTTTCCATGAAAAGGAATTCTTATTTTATAATCTAGAAAATTTATTAAGATTATCTGTCCAAGTACTGGCACTGCTTTGGGCCAGCCTCCCTGGGCCTATTTGTAAAACGATGTGTCTCTGTTGATTAAAACATTTTTTTGTAAGGGGGTGTGTGGTCTGGGAACCACACCTACACTGCCAGAAGCTACACTTGGCTTTATGACAAGTGATCCCTGGCAATGATGAGGGGACCATATGTGGTGCCAGGGATGAAACTGGGTGGATAGAGTTGAATGCATTATAAGTCTTCTCTCTCTCTCTCTCTCTCTCTCTCTCTCTCTCTGTCTCACACACACTCACACACACATATACACACATACACATCCTTCTGAGCACAATTACACAATTTGTTTTGTTCTTGTTAATTTGACTTTGGGGGAGCTATATCTGGCTATGCTCAGAAATTATTTCTGGCTCTGTGATCCAGGATTATTCCTGAAGGTGTTGGGGGTTCGTACATGGTGCTAGTGATTAAATGAGGGTCAGTTGTACGCAAGCTTTGAGAGCTTTAATCCCTATTTTATCTGCTGGTTCCAAAACATTTCTATGCCCTCTCATTGTCCTCGGAGTTATGACTAGGACCCAAGACATGACTTCCTTTCAAGGTTTTTCTCTCCTTTGTCCTGTTTCCTATGTTGCGGCCAGGATTGAAGATGGAATTGGTTCCTTCTCTTCCAAGCAGCATCCTGGAGGCATTTCTTCACACTTTTTGGGTCAGGCTCTTTATCTGGGGGGTTCCTCTCCCAAGGTTTATGATTCTCCTCTGCATGACTGGGCAGGTAAGGGAGCCCTATAGCCTGAAGAAGCACCGCTGTGGCAGGACTTATGGAAGAATCCCCAGACTGGGTGAGGTTGCATCTATACCAGACCTGTCACGTTGACTCTGTGTTATGTATATTCATATTCTGTATTCTCACCCTGTTTTCTTTTCAAATCCTTGCTAACCTGAATGAGGTAAGACCACACTCAGAAAGGCAGAAGGTTGAATAGGAAGTGAGTTTTTGAAACTCCAGGAATGGACACTAGCAATAACACTGTTCCCCTAACTGTCCCTGTTAGCTTTCAGTCCAACAAAGAGAAAGCAAGTAGGGCACTTGCCTTGCATGTGTCCAACCCAGGTACCTGCCCCAGATCCCTGTTGGTCCCCAGAACATGTCCAGGAGTGATCCCTGAGCACAGAGCCAGAAATAAGCCCAGAGCACTGCCAGGTGAGGTCCAAAAAACAAAGAACAAGAGTGAATGAAACAAACAAGCAAGTTGGGGGGGTGGGGTGGAGATGAAGAGAGAGGAAGGAAGGTAATAACTACTGTTGTACCCTGTACCACTGTACCACTGTCTTCCCGTTCATCATCGATTTGCTCGAGCGGGACCAGTAACATCTCCATATGTCCTGTCTCATGCTAGTAGAGCCCAAGGGCACCTGCTTGCTCCAGGAACATAAAGAGCCTCAAACCATTCCATCAGGTCATGGGAATGAGGTCTATAATTGTTACTGGTATTTGGCATATCAAATACAACAAGGGTAGCTTGCCAGGCTCTGCCGTGTGGGTAACATACTCTTGTAGTCATCTCTAAATCCAAATCCAGCATTTATTGATGAACCACATGGCGCTTGAGGCCCCGAAAGCCGGGCTGTGATAGGCTGGTCTGCTGGGTGGAGTTTTGACTAGCGGGAAGTCTGGATGTGGAAAATGGAGGCCCTCATGGAGTGAGGCATCGTCTAGCTTGTTGCGAGGCTCTGCTGGGGTGGCGGGCCAGGGCTAGAACCTGCCATCCCTCCCGGTCTCCTTGTGAGCGGCTGGGCACAGTAGCAGCTCTGCCCCATGTCTATGAGTCTCTGGATCAGCATACCTGGGACAGGAAACAAATAGCCCCCCAAATATCTACCGGATCTGAAATTCCATTCACGGAGCAAATGTATTTCCACAACTCTTCCCCAGCACTCCTGGTGCACGAGGCAGTTTGTGGGACACTAGATTAGAGAGTCGGAGGCAGAAGCAGTGAATGTATTATGAAGGTGAAATCCACGCAGGCTTCAACGCAGTTAGGAGAAAAAATCAAGAAAGGAGCAGCGGCTACAGACCTGTCATGTCAGCCCCAAGACTGAGATGGAGAAACAAATGTTTCCACGAAGTCAAACCCTCTGGAGGAGCAAGGAAAGAGGCAAACAGGTCCGGCATCCAACACAGTGCCCCAAGCGTCAAGGAGCTGGCTCGTCAAGGAAGCTTCTAGATGGTTCTCTGTTCTCATGATCTGGAGAAGGATCCAAGCATGACCATTGCATCCAGAGAGGGACAAGAGCATGTGCCTTGACCACATCCCCATCCTTGGGACTGGCCTTATTGCCGTGTTCCAACGTGGCGCCTACACGCATCTGCCATCCTGGAACGATAGTACAGTGGGGAGGACATTTGTCTTGCAGGTGGCTGACCCAGGTTTGATTCCGGCATCCCTTATGGTCCCATGAACATTGCCAGAAGTAAACCCTGAGCATCGCCAGGTGTAACCTGACCTGGAGGTCCCGTGGAGAGAGCTGTGGGCCAGTGAGTCCTCCCTGAGAGATGTAGGCGAGCCAGATGCTGTTGTACCCTGCACCCATATTTTCATCATAAACCTGAATGACCAGTACTCTCTTGGAGCTCAATTAGCGTCCAGGTTTACCCTCCAGATGTGACTTCAACAATAGCATCTGAGTTGCCTCCTTCCACCTTTTGTGAGCCAACTGATAGACTCAGACATTACAAGAAACTGCATGGCTGAAAGTTTGCAAATCTAATTTGTGCTACTGTTGCTAAATGATGCTAACTCATAACCACTGAATTGGAACTCATTAACAGGGCGGCATTAAGGAGTAGCTGCCACATTTGAAATCCATTTCTAGGGGAGGCTGAGTGCCATCAGGGACTGTCTCTGAGGGTCACTGAAGTCACTACTTTTCGAAAACAAAGTATTCTATACAACACCTCAAGGTCCCAGCCTGCTTTCTTTGAGCTATTTAACAGAGGATTATATAAGCTCCAATAAATCAATTAATTAAGAGTAAAATGAAAATGGTGACTTCATATTTCTTTGGTCAGTGAGAACTTTAACATTCTCATAACCCTTTTCATTTTCTCCTCTCTTTGCAAATGCTAATAGAAAAAAATCTTTTTAAAGCGGTATTTTGTTAGCAGGGGCTATGCAGACACTCTGCAGTATCTTCCCACAGATCACTGCTCACATCATTCAGATGTTGAAAATTTTAAATGAAATCAATACTGGCCTATTCATGTCAACAGCACTATCCCTGGCAATGTAAAAATATAGAGAGAAATTGCAACCCAAGCGACTTATCCAGTGCTCTTTTCATTACAGGTCATCAATTAAATTATTTCTACAATATTGTATGCATCCACAGAATGTTACGCAATATTCATGCACATTACTTGGGCTAGTCAGAATCCCCGAGAAATAAATGAGGATGGGCAGGAGAACTTAAGGGATCCACTAAAGATAGGAAGGTCTATACAATAAGACCAGGCAAAACTGCCCCCCAAGATGATGTTCTTAATTTCACATAAGAGATAGCCATGGCTGCATTATCTTGGTTCCAAGTAATGCCCTGCATTAAGCAGGAAGATTCCCAGAGAAACTTCTCGTGACATTTCATGATGCAGGTTTGAGAACTTTTGAATTTGGAAAGGTGAACCTCCTTTACCAAGCCGGTGGGACCTATCTTCAGAGAGGCACTATTTGCCGGGACTCAGTAGGAGCAGCTGGATTGAGAACCCACATCCATTACCAGTTGAGACTCAGGTCTTCATCGATGTCTCTCCAGGAAGTCCAACATTTCCAATTGCCCCTGGTGCTGAGCCGAGGAAACCAGCGGGCGCTGCTGGGCCTCGACTCTTGAACCGTTGAGCCAGCCAAGATGCAGCTCAGCAGGAGGATAAACGAATTGAATCAATAATTTCAATCACTGCCTACCCCGATAGAAAGAAGGGAGGGCTGAGGAGCCTGGGGGAAGGGAAAAATCCCAAAACCCAGAGCATGAAGAGGGAGCTGAGAAGAAAACAAGGAAAACAACACCAAGAAGGCAATGAGGGCTGGAAAGAAGCAACAGGGTCTTAAGCTCACCCATCATCTAGACATTTTTTTTTTTTCCCAAGACAACCGACTCGTAAGTGTTCTTCTATTTGAGGGCCATCTCTTCCTTCTGTGGAGCATGAATTTTCATTCAGGTTCTGAGGGCGGAATTGTGAGGAGCCGGGAAACTGTCCAGCTCTTCCTCACAAAGCCTGCTGCTCCCTGAACCTATAACATGTAGGGCACTAGCTATCAGGCACACGGCTGAGCTCAGAAGACAAGAGTTTGATATTTTCTCAGCTATGTGGCCCTAACGGGATGGCTGGATCATGCTGCATGATCTCATTAGATCTGTTTCTTCCTAGTTAAGTGGAGGCGGGGTCAGGTAGCATTTATGCTCAGGTCCTCCTGGGACAAACACTGAAGAGGGCATAGCCAGTCTGCTTCTCACACTGCCCCTCTGCCTGGCTCCTTCGGCTGCACAGCTAGGCATGGTATTGAGAGTAGATCAGGCTGCCTCCTTGAGCAAAACTGATTGTTTAATTGTTTTTGTTTTTGTGTTTGGGCCATCCCTGCCCGTGCTCAGGGATCACTCCTCTTGGGGCTCACGGGGAGTACACGTGGTGCCGGGAACAATCAAACCTTGTTCAGTTGCATGCGAAGTGAGCACTTACCTACTCTACTATCTCGCTGGTCCCTATTAAAATATTTTTTTAAATCGTAGTTAACAGCGATTTGCAACATGATGTAAGTTTCAACAATATGGACTTTTATATCATGTCTGTAGGGTTTCAATGATTTGGACATATATATCAAGTCTCTGTGTACTTTGTTATGCCTATCACTGGAAGTCTAGTTTCCATTCTTTGCCATACAGTCGACTCCTCAACCAATTTGCCTATCTCCTTTCTTTCTGGAAACTGGTATTTTTTTTGTTCTTGTAGACTGATTATGTTTTATTGAGTGTTAATGATTGAGGTCATATTTAATCCTCCTGGGCATTACTTATGTTCCCATTCTATAGATAAGGAAAGCAAGGTCTGAAGGAATTCAATAACCACTCAGGGTCCTGGAGTCAGTCTTCAGCAAAGCTAGAGTCAAAATTTGGCCTGTGGGGTTCCAAAGTCAGTGTTTCCCAGCCCCCAAGTGTGTAGTTTCTCTTCCTCATTGCCCTTCAACTGAGGTCACTGGGTAGCTTTCAATCACCAGTGGAAATCCAATAGGGTCCTTCCTTTAGTCCTTTGCTGGCACACTCAGGAAGCCAAAGGCTCCTCCTCAACTTATCTCTACCTTCAGTTCTCTTATGCCTCATCTAGGAACCCCATTTGCACCTAGTCCTCTTCCCGGCCAGCTTTGCTGACATGGTTCCCTCCTTTCACGCACCTACCTAGCCAATCCGAAGAGGATACTTCCAGGCTGCCTTAGATCCTCTGGGTCTTGCTTTCTGCAATGAGACTGTTAATCAGTTAAAGTAAGGGTGCTGCTGGGATCATGGAGAGACCCTTTGAGGGCATGTGTTCTCTGTCCTGTTTATTGGAAGATAATGCCCTGGATCTACAAATTCTAGATCAAATGTTCTGGGTCTCAGGGGATGTCTCTGGTCCCTGAAGGAGACTTGGGAGAGAAGCAGATCTGGTTCATCTGTCACATCCCAATCAATAACAGAGAGACTCTCTGATCACTCGTGGACTCATGTGATCCAACCTGGGGATTTCAGGGTGTTTTGTGGCAATGGAATTACAGCCAGAAAGGAGGCCTTTGGTCAGGACGGTGGTTTGGAGGCTTGAGCAATGGGAGGGAGAGAATAATTGCAGATGGAGCAGGAGGAGGCGTGAATCTATGCCTGAATCACCCTAGCAAGAGTGAATCCTCATCTTCCTGAGAGATGAAGGCAGGGCATGTAACAGAGAATGAATAGAGCTTGTAGTCTTGCCACATTACTGTTTTAGTTCAATGCACCAAAATAAATGAGTAAGTAAGAAGAATGTATCTGCCCAAGTTCCTGGTCTGCATCTGGAGACATGGAGATGAATAAAACATTGTCTCTGACCCTGAGAACCTCCAAGTCTAGTGAGAGTGACAGACACACACAGAGAAGAAACCAGGAAACAAAGCGAGTGTGATCAGTGCTAAACAGAGATAGAGGCACAGAGGACTGTTGGGGTCCAGAGGCCAGCTGATTACATTGTCCCCTGAAGGAAGGGACCTGATCTGGGTTTTGAGACTAAGAAATGCAGAAGCCTTGTCATGTTTTGAATGCCTAACCCAAACCCACTTTGGGGCAGGCATCACCACAGAAAATAATCAAAGCATTGTAGAAGAGAGAATTCAGCGCCTCTCACACACATGCACTTTACACATGAGGACATTCGGTCTCAGAGACAGAGGGAGAAGCTTCCTTTCTTGAGCTCTAGAGAAAGGCAGTAGCAAAGGTCCAGAAGTTGGAAGATGCCCACCGAGTTGTAGAGCAAATGGGAGGAAGCTAACACTGACTATGGGCTTGGGACAGAACAGGAGAGTGGAAATGACGAGAGTTTCATGTGGGAGAAGCATCGGGACTTTGCAACTCACGTTTGGGCTTATAACCAAGTCTGACCATTGACCAGCTACAGCATCATAAGTAGGGTGCTGAACATTTATGACTCAGTTTTCCTCACTTTTAAAAGGAGGATAATAAATAGAAACACCCACCCTAGCACACACACATGTAGTTGTTAGAATAAATGAGCTACATATACATAAGCATAGGACAGCGTGGGGTGTCTGATAATATTGCATATGTATTATTATCTTCATCTTCATTATTATTATTGGATGTCAAAAGGTCACGTGGCCGCCCACCTACAAGATGGTCAGACTTCTTCGTCAAGACCCTGAACGAGCGGTTTGAGGCTCTTCGTATTCCCGAAGCAACCAGATGCCATTGGGCTACACTGGCATGTGATAGAGTCAAATAGAAAAGTTACTGGAGCCCGCTCGAGCAAATCAATAATGAGATGTCAAGTGATCAAGTGATTTATTGAAAGTGGTTTAGTAGATTGGCTTAGAGAGTGTATTTCAGTACCAGGTGACCTGTTCAAACCCCAGTTCTGCCACTTAGTGACTTTGTGCCTTTGGTCCAGTTATGTGATGTTTCTGTACCCCACTCTGCTCTTCTATAGAAGAAGAACATTGACTAGCTCATAGGACCATTGTCAGATTTCAAGAAGATGCCACTGGCTGAAAGTGGGAAGCCTGGCTCCACAGAAGAAGTTATTTCCTGAATCCTATTCTCATGTCTGCTCCATTGGTTGTAGGCTAAAAAGTTTCTTCACACTCAGTTCTGCAATTGTCCTCGTGGGAAATTCAATAAAAAGTTCAGCCAAAAGAACTGTAAATTCTTAATTGTAGGGAATTAATAAGGCTTTATTATGGTAAATTTACCTCACACATGATTTAATAGGTCAAAACTACATTTTGTAATTAAAAACCTAAGAAATCATGTGCTATGAGGCTCATAACACACAAATTTTAGTCTAAAGGAACTAACTCAGGAAGCCGTAAAAAGACAAAACAGTGTGCATAAATCATGGCTGGGAAGAGGCAAGGTATAAGAAAGCAGGAAGATCTATTTGAGGTTTTATATTAGGCCCCTTATACAGGTTCTCAACTTGTCATTTGAGCTGTTTAACCACCCCAATATATAGACAGTGGGTCTCAGGCAAAAGGAAAACAAAGACAGAACGGTGGCCCGCCAGTGTTGGTACCTAGTCTCTCATTAGTCTCCTGCTCTCCCACGAAATAGTCACTTGAGCTAAGCTTTCAAAGTAGATGTTAATCCTCCATGCTTTCATTTGAAACAACAGCTTTGGCATCAATTTATATTCGAGCTATGGATCATCTTTAGTGAAGTGCTAAGAACTGTGCTGGATTTCTAGGAGATACTCAAGATGACTCTGTGTGTATGTAGATATATACTAAATATATGTATATATAATTTTGTTTATTTGGGGCCAGTACCAAGTGGTGCTTAGGCCTTACTCCTGGCAATGCTTAGGACAGATCATATTCAGGACTGGGGATGGAACTGGACTCAGCCATGTGCAAGGCTAGCATTGTAATCCCTGAGATAATGTTAGCCTCTGTACAATGAGCTCCTGTGTCATATACGAGAGTAAGTTTCCATCAGAATACGGTATTGCTTTGTGGTTTGTGCAGAGGATGTGACAGTATTGATTCACCTCTGGGTGGCACCTGGAGCAACTGCCCTGAAATTGTGAAAAAAAAAAAACCCTGCTAAAATGAATGTAAGAATACACTAACCCTTTGAGTTTTTCACAGATATTTTTCAATCCTTTCTCTTCTTTTTCCTTAGCAAAAGAAGAATAAAAGGATAAAAATATTTATAAATTATAATTTTAATAATTTCAATTATTATTAATTTTATTATTATTATTAATATTACCATTATTATTATTGTGCGGGCTTGTTGAACCTAGTACCTCACACCTGCAGTGCAAATGCAGTACTGCTGAGCTACAGACACAAACTCATAATTTTCTTCTCTATGGCTTACTCTAGTGTAAGAACATGGTACACAATGCAGAAAGCATACAGAATGGGAGTTAACTTTTTTTTTTCTGGAAGACTCCAGGCTATTAATAGTTTTCAGGGGTCAAATTTATTAAACTGGAATTTTGACCTTTCAGAAATTTGCATCCCTAACCGCTAGGTTATTCAAGTGCTAACTGGAGCCCTTACTAGCACTGTTTCGACAAGTACAAGACACGATAGAGTGAGCACTGAGCCTGGCACACATTACTCAGCTAGCATCATTCATTATATTGTTGTAAGCACATTGTTTAGGCACAGAAATAGAGGAAGAGGGGACGGCAATGAGGGAATCCTAAAATCTGAATCGCTCTCTGCTTTGCCCTAAATCCCAGAATCATTTCCTTTTCTGAGAAGAAAGGTCTTTCTGAGTTAAGGAACAAAAGTTTTAAATTCCCCCAAGTTATCTACCTAGTGTTGCTCTTTGGCACAAAGGCTGAAATTTCCCTTAATGTTGTGCCTGGCATTGCTCTTCAAAAGAAAGTAAATTAGAAACGTTTGTGTGAAAGTTAACCCGGAAAGAAAAACTAAAGCAAGTAGTTAAGTGATTTGCAAGCTTTGGTAGTCAAATACCTAAAAGCTGAATTTTTGTTGTTTTTGCTTAAATCACATTTAGAAATGTGTGTACATGCACGTATTCGTGTGTGTGTGTGTGTGTGTGTGTGTGTGTGTGTGTGTGTGTGTTTCCTCCATGACTGTTTCATCTTTATAGATGCGGCAGAGCCTGGCAAGCTACCCGTGTTTTATTTGATATGTCAAAAACCAGTAATAATTATGGGCCTCATTCCCATGACCTGAAGGAATGGTTTGAGGCTCTTCCTGTCCCTGGAGCAAGCAGATGCCCTTGGGCTACACTGGCTTGCAACAGGACATTGGAGATGTTACTGGTGCCCGCTCGAGCAAATCGATGAACAACGGTAAGACAAGTGATCCAAGTGATCCGATGGCCCAGAATTTGAGTTTTCTGTAAGTGGAAAAAAGACAAACTCTTGCTGTATATCTGTTAACAATCAAGGGCCTGTGATCCAGGGAGTAGATTCACCCCGGCACAGTATCTCTCACAGGAAGTGGGGTTTTAGGCCCACATAGGTTGGACCAGTCCTGGAGGGGTTAGTCAATAAAAGTCACTCACATTGCGCTGCTGTCTTCCCCACCCCAGAGCCTCCACTTGCCTACCTTTCTCCTATCACCCCTGCTGTACCCCTCCAAGAGCAGCAGAGTGTTGGCGGGCTTAGAAACCGGAAGCTGGAGCCAACTCAGCAGCCAGCAAGGGTCACCCACCCCTGCTCTCTTCCTCTGAGCTGACCCTGGCTTTTCTTTGTATCAGGAAAGCGTGTAACTTCACCTCGGGTTCAGATAGTGAGGATCAGAACATCCAGTTCATTGTTGTTAAGAAGCTCTCTCTGCATTCCCGACTGCGCCCCTTCTAACAGAACTTTGCGTTCCAAGAGAAACAGATTCCCTTTTCCTTCTTAGTCTTTTTTGTTTGTTTGTTTGTTTTTAATATCTGTACGTTCTGTAAGTGGTTATGGCACTGGCCAAATGGGCATCAATTACAGCTTTGGTTTGGGGCTTTACCACCCAGGAGTTAATGGAGTGAAGTTAATTCATAAGCCTTGAGGTGCAGAAAGCTAAACTTCTGAAGAGAAGATGCAGAAAACTGAACTTCTGTGTATGGTGGTGGTGTGTGAGTGTGTGTGTGTGTGTGTGTGTGTGTGTGCGTGTGTGTGTGTGTGTGAGACTTTCCCTAGCTCCAACATACTGAACCAGATTCCTGCGCCCTTGCTATAGCACCCTTGCTACAACAGTCTTGACTGCTGTCTATCTTCATGAAGAATGGAAAAGCATCTTCCGGTGGGAGAGAAGGGAGTTGGCGTCCTTAAAATGGACTAACGGAGGAGGCTTGTGTGCATGGAACACTTCTCGTCAAGATTTCGGCCTGAGCACCATATCAGTGTTTGTCCCTGAATACACACTCTCCTGCACCAGTCCCTGACCTTGAACCCAGACCCTCCGCAATCCCCACTGCCCCTGTGTCCTCCTGGCCTTGAACCTTCACTTGGCTTTGGGTTGGAATCTGATGACTCTTGGTATTGCTGTAATTATGTTGGTCAAGGCCTGTGTTCTCAACAAAGAAAACATTCCTCTAACTCAACCTGAGTAATCCTTAATGAGTCCTTGTATCTTGTGATAAATTTCATAATTATTCAGCCCCTACCACTAACACCGAAATTCATCAGTCAAAGCAAATTAGCCGAGATTCATTAGAATAAGACATCTAGTAGGCACATGTACTTTATTAGCCTCTTACACCAATAGTTTTAATTAGGTACATATTTCACAGCTCTCGAGCTACTCCAGTGAAGGGCTGCCTTTATCTCTTTTATTTACAGTAACAAGCTATCAAACAAACACCACCATAATTAAACTTGGATATAAAAAAACTTGTTTTATTAATGGCAGTCTATTCAAGGCTTGGATTTCTGAAACCTGCCCTTGACAGATATTTTTATTAATTAAATATCATTCAATTAAGCTGAAAAGAAGAGGTGATACATGAGGGGGCCATGAGTTTGAGTCAAGAGTGAGATTCTCATCTTCATTTGCTGATGTTTCCTCTATCTCACCTTCAACTGGGGAAAAAAAATCTCTTCATCAGATATTTTAGTGATGAGAAAAGTGATTAAAATCCAGAACATTTTTAAATTATTAATAATGAATTTAAATGATGTTATAAAAAGGAAATACTGGAGAAAATGTTACACATTCATGGAATTTTTTGGCTCATGCATAATAAACAGTTGAAAACACTTAGAATACTACCCAAATTAAAGAGGCTAGTAGTCTGCCAGTGGCTTTCATATGCGGGTGTCAACAAATGATAAATGGCGCCATCTGCTGGTCCTCAAGTTAAACACTTAATTCACAGCCCAGTTGTCGCAGCAATCTCTGTTCTTACACTGTGAAGATACGATACAATAAAGCTCTGTGTTTACTGGTATTTTCATGTGACTAGAAAAGGTACAGCCCTGTAAGAAAGGCATAGATTTATTCAAAAACTCTCATTAGAGGCTTCAGGTAAGGCAGTGCTCACAGAGAAAATATAAGCTTTCCTGGTCTCTTTTTTTTTTTTTTTTTTTATTTATTTTTTTTTTTTTTTTTTTATTTATTTTTTTTTATTATACCACAGTGAAACATACAATTACAAAGGTGATCATAATTGGTTCTTGGTAATACAGTGTTCGAGCACCCATCCCTCCACCAGTGCCCCATTTCCACCACCAATGTACCCCACCCCCTCCTGCCCACCCCCTGCTGCCTTAATAGCAGGTACCCCAGTTTCCTCTCTTTCTCTCTCTGTCTCTCTCTCTGTCTCTGCATCTCTCAGCCTCTTATTTTACACATTGTGGCTAGCCCTGCAGGTATTTAGAGTTTATCACTTAAGTCTCTTTGTGTATATTCAATGGTGAGTTTTAATCTGCCATTACCATTTCCCACTTTTAGTAAAACACTGGTATCTATTTATATCCTACTAATGAATGCAGTCATTCTATATCTGTCCTTTTCCTTCTGACTAATTTCGCTCAGCATGATAGTCTCCATGTCCCTCCATTTGCAGGTAAATTTCATAATGTCATCTTTTCTGACAGCCGCATAGTATTCCATAGTGTAGATGAACCACAAGTAAACGGTCATTTTGAACTTTCCTGGTCTCTTAAGAGTCCGTAGAGTTGAACTGTCTTTGAGGCGTGCAGAGGAATCACAACCAGATTCTCCAAAGAAAGCAAAAGGTCATGGCAATGTAAAGCACACACTCGATTGAGGAGCTGACTGTGCCTGCTGCCTTTGAGCCCTAGGTTTCTGGATTCTCTATTGGGGAGACGTATGATTTGGGGAAAGTACCACATGCTGTCTCTTGGAGCTAGTATGATGCCACCTGCATGGTCTTCAGGAGGTTCTGCGAAATGTTCTGTGTCTCCATTCCTTCACCCCTCTTAGTTACGTTTAGGATGCATAATAATGAAATCCTCACTCCTTAGACCTCCCAGGGGCTGATGTAAAACTAATGAAATAATATCATTTTAATAGAAATGAGATATATTTATTAACCAACTAGTTCATGCAAATCATTGAAAAAATAGATATTCAGTAACCTTTGAATGCCATCTTTTAAAATTCAAATCTTCAAGAAGAGAAAGACTATCCATGACCCTAACTTTTTGCAGCACCTCCCTCTCCTTAAGCCTGAACAACTAAGTCAGCCCTTCAGAGGACATTTATATTTGCAAATTGAAAATCTACATTTCCAGGCACCACAATCACTGGGACCTTTATCCCTGGCCACATATTGGAGTAAACTGTGAAATTAGATCATTTTTAAGATTCCTTTATTGTTGTTCTGATATTGCTCATAGGCAACAGATAGCAGAGAAAATAATTTACATTTTTATAGGATAGCATTTAAGAGGTTATTGCAAATAAAAAATGTTATTAACAAAATTTGAGTAAACATGTAGTGCTTCTTCCCTTTCTGTGATGTGGGACTCAGAAAAACTCTTCCAATGGGACCAGTGTAAGTAAGAAGAGGCTACTCTCACTACAGGCTGCTAAATTCGAATGTGGTTACTCACACAGTACACTGTGTGTGTGTGTGTGTGTGTGTGTGTGTGTGTGTGTGTGTGTATGAAATTCTCCAATATCATTTTCTCTCAGGCTTAAATCTCCTCTGGAAAGAGAAAACAGCCTGGAATTGTTTTCTGCTAGGAACATTACTTACCCCTGAAATGTTCTTTGTAGTAAGCAAATAGCCTACCTTAATTCTACTAGTTCCCTGCCATGCGCTTTAGAATGAACCTTTGTCATTCTAAAGTTGTCATTCTAAGAGAAGGGCCATGTTGATGGCCTGTTGGTCTCGGCCCTGCTTTCTGGTGTCTACTAGCTTTTCTCAATTTCTCCCTAAAGTCAGGTCACTCACCTCATATACATGCATCCTGCTTTTAACAGGTCCCTATACCCCTTCCTCTCTCTCTCTTATTTTACTCCCTTCCTATTACTGATCCCTTGTACCACCCGCTTTAGCTCAGGCACTGAGCAGAGGAATAGACAGGCATATCTTGACAGGGAGGAACAGACAGAAGGAGATGAATGGATGTCATGGAAGGAGATGAAGAAGAGAGTGTATTCATAGCACACCTTTATATGTGAGGCCCTGGAGTTAGCGCCTCCCAACAATTTAGACCTACTGGACTAACAGTATCACGTACAGAACCAGTCCAGAGGCTCTGAACTCCCTTTAAGCCTTTCTTTAAACTATTTTTTTTTTTTTTTTTGCTTTAAACTATTTCCTTGCTCTGCTCTTAGGCAAGCTCAGCCAATCCTTCTCTCTGCTCCTCCAACTCACTCCTGCCTACCAGGCTGAGAACCCAGTCTCAACTGACAACTGCTTTTCCAACTCTTTTATGTCCCCATAATTTGGATATTGGCCATCCCTTTAAGAAGTAAAAGCAAGCCCTTGAAGGGATCTCTTAAATCTTTTAAAGGGACTCAACACTGGTCTAAACATGTTCTTCAGATAGAAGGTGGAGCTCAGACAGGTTGAGACACTTGCCTAACAACACACCAGCATTGTGGGACAGATGTGGGAACTGATTTCAAACTTCTTGCTATTTTCATGGAATCATGTTTCCTCCTCAAAGCAGGACTAAACAGGAATCAGAGAAGCTGCTCTGAGGCCCAGAAGTTATCCTGTCCAGCCCCAACCAGCTGGTTTCTCCATTGCCTTTAGCATGGCTGAATCCATCCTCCTTCCAACGCTCTCACTGCCTCCTCTTACCTTTCTTCTGCTTGATCCTTAGCTCCTCCCCGAAGGTCCTGGAAATAAGTATTGTAGATTTCCAATCTCAGTCTCTGCCCTCTACTACACACTTTCCTTCTATCTCCTAAATCACCCCCTGTGGCTCAAAAACCAGCCCAGTCCTCCCAGACCTATAGCTCTAATTATGATCTTCCACCAATTTCTGAGTCTTTTCAACCTGGGCACTTGGACTCCTGTGGCCCCCCAGGATATCAAGGGAACCACAGGAGAAAATCCTATAAATAAGGGACCAGAGTATGCTGAGTGAAATGTGCCAGAAGGGGAGTGAGAGATATAGAACCACTGCATTCATTTGTGGGATATAAATACATACATATAACTTATAATATATTAATAATAATTATACAAATAATAAACATTTTATAATTTATATATAATTATATACTAATTGTATATATTAATTATATAAACAATAAATATATTACTATATATACTATATATAGTAATATATATTACTAACAATCAAGGCCAGGGAAACAGGAACCAGAAGTACTGGTCAAAGGTTGGAAGCAGGGCCGGAGCGATAGCCCAGCAGGTAGGGCGTTTGCCTTCACGCGGCCGGCCCATGCTGGCCCGGGTTCGATCCCCGGCATCCCATATGGTCCCCCGAGCACCGCCAGGAGTGATTCCTGAGTGTAGAGCCAGGAGAAACCCCTGATCATTGCTGGGTGTGACCCAAAAAGCAAAAAAATAAAAAAAAAAGTTGGAAGCATGCCACAAGTGAGTGGGGGCTGAGAGCACTTAAGATAGAGAAGGACCAGTGTGACAACAATAGCTGGAAATGATCACTCCGGACAAGAACTGAGTGTTGAAAGACGGTAAAGGGATATACATGACATGACAATCTTTCAGTATCTGTACTGTGAACCATAATGCCCAAAAGGGAGAGAGAGAGAGAGAGAGAGAGAGAGAGAGAGAAAGGTTGAGAAACACCTTCTATCTAGACAACCCACAAACACCTCAAACTTCACCTATTCAAAATCATTTCACTTTCTCCTAAGAGACACCTCCCAACTTATTTATTGCTCATCTCAATCAGTGGCATCTTTATCCCCAGAAAACTAAAGCCATTCTGTGCCTTACCTTGAATTGCGCCATTTGGATCCTTCTGCCCCTTAAACACAACTTAGATCTGATGTGCCCTCTCTTGCTCTATTGTACCTCTTCAACCCACAGCAGTCTCTTCTACCATTGCAACAGCTTCCTAAAACTCCACCCCCATTACCAGGGTTGCTTTCCAAAATCTTCCCAGAGTCACCAAGAAACTTTCCTAAGATGAAAATCTTTTTCTATTTGTCTCTAGGATTCTATTAAGGATAGTGCCAAAACTATTCATTCAAAACTGACTTACACAGAAGAGAGAGTTTGGATCTGTTGAAAAATGGGTCCAGGTGCTCGGACAGCCACGGCAGGGGGAATGCTGCTGTTCCCAGCTCACCGTGCTGTCCTCTGCGGCAGTGGAGGCTCATTCTTATACAGGTTCTTCTTGTGGTGACAAGGTGACCAGATGTGTCTGAGTCATGTCTGACCAATATAGCAGACTCAGCTGAGAGAGCCTAGTTCCCATGAATTCTGATATAATCCCACATTAATTCTGATATAGTCCATATTGGGTCACTTATTGATCTTTGAGCGACTCATGAGGTCTGGAAAATGAAATACCTCTTGATCTGGCATGTACCACTTGTCTCTCCAACCCTCTTGAACTGTACCTGATGTACATGAACTGAGAAGATAGCGGGGAGGCAGCCCTAAAAGAACCAAGGGCTCTTATCAGAAAAGGGAAGGTAATTCTAGATTTTGGGGGCCCTACCTTTAAAAGTTTTCAATTTTAAAATACAAATTTTCCCCCAAAAGTTATTGAAAACAGATGTTGGAGAGGATGTAGGGAAATTATAACCTTTTAGATCCAAATTCTACCTATTTCTTTAACTTATGCTACTTTTCCTATCTCACCCAATAGAGGTAATATGCCACAGAACCTTCTAGAAGAAGAGTTTTATGTCTGTGTCTTCCAATAATGTAGCCTCCACCTACCTATGGTCCCTATGCATTAGAAATGTGGCTAGTGAGCTTTTAAAAAGGTTTTAAATATACATTTATATATATACTTGTATATTATATATTATATATTACATATATACATTTATGTATTACATATATACATTTATGTATTATATATACATATATGTATTACATATATACATATATATGCGTATATATACACGGTGGTACATATACACGGTAATACAGATACACGGGGCAGAGCTGCTACCAGCTCTCACTTTCCTCAGCTGATCATGAGGCACCTGGGAGGGAAGGCGGAGTTCTAGCCCAGACCTGCCATCCCAATAGAGCCTCGCAAGAAGCCAGAGGAACCCCACACCATGAGGGCCACCATCTTCAACATCCGGACTCCACAGCTCATCAGAGCTCCACCCAAGAGATAAGCCAATCTCTCCCTATTGTTTTGGTTCATCAGTAAATGTGAACTGAGAGCCTACTACCAAGACTATACTACCCGCATGGCAGAGCCTGACAAGCTACCCATGTCATATTTGATATGCCAAAAACCAATAACAATTATAGACCTCATTCCCATGACCTGAGGGAATGTTTTGAGGCTCTCCGTGTTCCTGGAGTGAGCAGATGCCCTTGGGCTACACTAGCACAGGACAGGACCTATGGAGATGTTACTGGTGCCAACTCAAGCAAATCGATGAACAACAGGAAGACAAGTGATTCAGGTGATTAGGTGATATGGTTACAATAGCGTTAAAGTTTAAAATATTAAGGTCACAACACCCCAGCACCACCAAAGTACCTCTGACACGTCACCTCTGTTGTAAGCAAATGAATTTTATATTTTAATTAATTTAAATTTACATGGCCATGTGTGATTCATGACTTACTGATAGAATAGCACAATACAAAGCAAAATAATTCGATTGCTATTTTATCATGGTACCCTTGGTGCCATGGTAATGCCTCCCATTCAGCTGCTCTTTCATGTATTTATTCATTCTTGTGCAACTCTTTGCTAGGCACTGGATGTACAAAGACAAATACAGTTCTTGCTGTATAGAGCTGAAAACCAACCCCCACCCTGTGCAAAAACCTTGATAATCCCTACTCTGCCCATCAACTAGGTCATCGCTGGCCTCAGCCCTGATAGTCCTTTGCTTCTTTATTTCCCAGCCAACCAGCCTTTCACCCCTGAGTAATAGTAGAAAGCACCTGCTTTTGTTTCTTAGGTGTGGCATTTCTAGGAAGATAAAATTCAGCCACTACAAATGAAGAGGTGTTGAAACAGAGCTACACTGTACCCGCCTTGGGTGTTTTAGGGTGTTTCTCTAATGAAAGTGACTCATACAGACTCCCAAAGAGGACCTAAACAAGGGCTCACTCCCTTTGAGGATAAAGAGCAGAAGGGGGTTGGCCTTCAGTTTCAGGCCAAAGTCTACTGAGGTGCTGAATGCCTCAGTAGACTTTTTGGATGGGAGATGAGAGCATAGGCTTTCAATCTGGAACATCCGAAAGTCCAGGAGAATTTTGTGAAGAAAATCTGTGGTTGAAGGGATTCCTGGGACCCGCTCAGGTCTGTTGAATGAGGAACTTTGGGAAAGGGCTCGAGATCCTGCAAAAATGCCACAGGTATTGTAGCCAACATAGGAGAACCATCAGCTGAGAGGTGCCGGATGTGGGAAGCTGGGCCGGGAGGGAGAAGGAGAATGAGAATAAAGCATGAGAATCTCAGATCTTCCCCTGAATGCTGGCAGTAGAATGCCCTGAAGAAATGCCAGGCCCAACAGCTGGTCGACAGGTAAGGTGTGAATACCCGTCTGGATCACTCAGCCCTATAGGGCCACCACCAAATAGCATCAGAGCAAGGGGTGTCTTAAACAACCGAAGTGCATTTTCTTGAAGTTCTGGAGACTAAAAATCAGATATCAAGGTGAAACAGGATTAATTTATTTGGGGCCTTTCTTCTTAGCTGATATACGATTAAGTGTGTTAATTAGGGTCCACTCTTGGGGCTGGAGTGATAGTCCAGAGGGTAGGGCATTTGCCTTGCACGCAGCCGGCCCTTGCCAGCCCAGGTTCGATCCCCGGCATCCCATATGGTCCCCAAGCAGCACCAGGAGTAATTCCTGAGTGCAGAGCCAGGAGAAACCCTTGAGTATTACAGGTGTGACCCCCCCAAAAAGCAAAAAACAATTAGGGTCCACTCTTATGACTGTGTTCTTCCTTAAATAACTTGGTGGGGTTTTTTTTTCTTTTTCTTTCTTTCTTTCTTTTTTTTTTTTTTTTTTGTCTTTTTTGGATCACACACAGTGATGCTCAGGGGTTTCTTCTGGCTTTGCAGTCAGGAATTACTGGTGTGGTGCTCACAGAACCATATGGGATGTTGGGGAACGAACGTAGGTTGGCTGCTTGCAAGGCAGCAGTGCACTACCCACTGGACTATCACTTCATTCACCACCACCCCCCTAAATAGCTCTTTAAAAAGTCAACCTTGGATTAAGGCATATGCCTTGTATTCTGCTGACCCCTGTCTGAATCCCTGGTACCATATATAGTTACCCATCACCAGGGTTACTAATGATCACAGAGATACAGGAATAGCCCCTGAGAACTGCTGGATGTGGCCAATCCTCACCCTTCCCTCCTTGCCCCAGCCAAAAAAAAAAAAGGGGGGTGGGAAAGAGTCAGTCTCCAAATATAACCACATTCTAATAACTGGAGAGGGTGAAAGCTCCAAGATTTGAATTTGAGGAGAACAAAATTCACCTTCCAGCTCGTGGTACTGAAAGCATAAATGAAGTCTTTTTTTTTTGCTCCAGATCCAGAATCCTCTGTGCACAAGTTTGTCCTGAGTTGGAAAAACTTGACCCCTTAACCTGAGCTGGAAAAATATGACTCCTAATCTTGTCGCCATCTGCTGCACAAGTTCCATATGAAGCAGAAGAAAAGTGACCCATAAATAACAAGTATCTGCATTAAAATAGAAACTATTTTATAGTTTATACTGGGAATCTTCACAGTCTCTCCCCTTTTCCATTGCCTACACTCACCTGAGAATTCAAGATATAGAAAATCTAACAGTAACTTCAATTACAAGGCATTTTTTTTTCATAAAAACAAGAAATCTGGAGAGAACTACTTCTGGTATAGCCTCTGCAACTGATGGTTGTCAACACCAATATCTTTGTAACTTTTAGGGACTTTTTTCTCAGGCAGGTGACTTCACAATCATAGCTGCTACAGACATATCATACTGTCATTCGTAATGGGGAAAAAAGTGGAGGAGTCCCTAAGCTATGTCAGATCCTTCACCAGGAAAACAAAGTCTCTTTAGAAGTTCCTAGTGGACTTTCACTTGTACATCATTGACCATAAGTTTCACATGGCCATTCCTAATTCTGGAAGATTCTGGAAAAGCAAGTTTTTTGTCTATGTATGTTTACTCATACTATAAATCATATACTATCTTAGATCCATTGGGACACAGCAATGAATAATAGAAAATAAACCATGTCCTCAATGGAATTTATATTCTCTAGGGACTTTACAACCTGGTGTGCCTAACCTGTCCCTTTCCTTTATAAAACGGGGAGGGTTTAAGTAGTGAAGAAACAAGCCTGCCAATAGCTCCACCTAATTTAATTATTAAATAAAACACGGTATTAGTTGCAAAAAGATTTCAGATGCTCTCACACTTCACTTCACCAAAGAACAATAGGTACAACTTACCATGTTGTGATTCAACCACAAATTAATGAGTTTCCCCAAACACAGACCATCTGAGAATTATACAGCTAGCAACCAACACTCTACTACCCACAGCTGTATCCTTCCTGAGATTATTTTTTTAATAGCAGAGATTTTGCCCCTCCATTAGAAAACTCAATAAAAGATTCTGGTATATGGGGCTGGAGCAATAGCACAGGGGTAGGGCATTTGCCTTGCACGCAGCCGACCTGGGATCCCATATGATCCCCTAGCAGGAGTAATTCCTGAGCCAGGAGTAATTCCTGAGCAAAGAGCCAGGAAGTAACCCCTGAGAGTCGCTGGGTGTGGCCCAAAAAAAAAAAAAAAAAAAAAAAAAAAAGATTCTGGTATGTTTATTTTATAAAACTTTATCGCCTGGAGTCATTTCTTATACATATACACTTACAAGAATATCCCCACAAAGGAGTTATCTCTTTTGAACACCCAAGCCCAGAGATGCTTATGCTTGAAACAGACTTTGAAGTTATTTGACTGCTACCCCAACAAGAAGGTGGAGAAAAGCCTAGAGAAAGTCCAAAAGATGGTGAGTCCGTCAGAAGAGAGTCTAGGAGCACAGGCAAAATGCTTCTTCCATCCTGGGGCAGGAGGTGGGGAGGGCTCTTCCATTAAACTTTCTTAGACAATGGTTTATCTCACAGTTGCCTCACCTTTAAAATGGAGATAAGTGCTAACGGCCTTGCTTATCTGCACAGGATTGCCTTGAGCATTGAAACCTACTTAATGCCTGGCACTTCCCCATTGTAACAAACCAGCAGGGACCTTCTGATGTATTTTTGTTAGCACAGGCCAGAGTGGACCCAAACATCTATTTATCTACCATGTAGCCCAGTAGCTGTCTGGTCTGCCTCTCTAATTTAGGGCACAACATCTGGTCATGGCACTCTCATTGTATTCCAGATGAATTTCTGAGAACTTTGAATTAGCAGGATGGTACTTGGGTGCTCTCACACCCCTGAACTCTCCACACCAGCATCCCAGGCACTTGAATCCCCAACATTTTCACCTGAAGAAAACAAAGCCTCCTGGACCTCTATTGCTCACTTTCTCCCAACAAGTGGGTGCCAGTCTTACAGGAAAATCGGTACTATCCTGCAGAGAGTATTGCTTTTCTCTGGGCACACGGACCACAGATCTAAATCTCTGCACAGGCCTGCAAGGCTTCCAGAGGGAGAGGATCACCGCATCCTCAGTACTGACTGCAGCAGGACTCAAGCACATCTGTGGTGCCACTGTGCTGTGGCCTATGCCAGGCTCTTTCTGCTCCCACACCCGAAATCACCTTAGCTTCCATGACACTCAACTGTTCTTCTTGCCATGACCATAAAAGACCAGGTGCCCTTTTTCCTTCCATGCCAGACTCCACTTTGAAAGTTTAGTTGCAGAGCTGGAGCGATAGCACAGCTTGTAGGGCATTTGTCTTGCATGTGGCTGACCCGGGTTCCCATGTGGTCCCCGAGCACGGCCAGGAGTAATTCCTGAGCAAAGAGCCAAGAGTAACAGTTGAATATCACTGGGTGGGGCCTAAAAAGCAAAATAAATAAATAAGTAAATAAATAAATAAATAGATAAAGGAATGAATGAATGAATGAATGAATGAATGAATAAGTCACCTGTGTCACCTGTTTTCTCATTGTTCATGGATTTGCTCGAGTGGGTGCCAGTAACATCTCCATTTGTCCCTGTTTGTGTGCTAGTATAGCCCAAGGGCCTCTGCTCACTCCAGGAACATGAAGAGCCTCAAACTATTCCTTCAGGTCATGTGAATGAGGTCTATTATTATTACTGGTTTTGGCATATCAAATACTACATGGGTAGCTTGTCAGGCTCTGCCTTGTTTAGAAATGATTGCAGACAGGACCTATGAGTATTTGAAACTTGCTAATGAATGAAAATAACTTCTAATTATGAAAAGGACATAAATTGATGAAAAGGCCATAAAACCATGTGACAATATCAGAATTAATGAAGGTCTGGTTCCCAATTTCCCAGGGCCCTAACTGAGCCTTGTGTTTTATCAGCAGTGTTGCCTGGAAGAAGTGCATTAAATATTCTCTGGTTCCCATCTGAAACCATGTGAAGGGCATTTAAATAGGAACCTTAAATGATTTAATTACAACTTTCCAGTCTTGTTCCCGGTATATAATATTCACTCAAAGATGAACAGTTAGGATTGTAGGAAAAGTACCCAAACTTTTCTAAAATGTGCTCACTGTGGAAGATAGTATTGACAGGGTTTTATAGGTAGACAAAAAGTTGGGAACACGGGCTCAGGACATTCTAGTGAAGGACAGGCAAGCGCTAACCATAGAGCAAACCACGGCTTGTCTTCAAGGTATGCCCACATGGTAGTCACTCTTCAGCACTGGTAATTAAATAAATAAATAAATAAACAAACAAACAAACAAACAAACAAATAAATAAGAAAGTTTAGTTGCTTTGTCTTTTCTTATAAATCCTTAATGCCCAAAGCACCCTGTTCCCTTCTAAGTGTTAGATGGAGTCACTTCTCCCAGTTTAAAAAAAAAATGGGTTGGGTAGATTAAGGGCTCCTTTGGAGAGAAACAGAATTCAGTAATTCAAAGGCATTTTAATTACTAAGGGGTACTCCTAAGTTATTCCCCCTACCTTTTGGGGTGGATGGCAGGAAAGTAGCATTATTTGGGGAATTGCAAGGAAACTTTTTAGAATCTGGAATTGCAAAAATAAACCTTACAATAAAGATACATGGGAGAGGGACAGGGCAAATACCTAATCATGTATCTGAGAAGGCATTTTTGTCTTATACACACACACACACACACACAGAGAGACAAATAAAATTGTGTGCCCACCACATCCCAAACACTGCTTGACATGAAGAATTGAACAACTGATCAGCTGCTAGTCCTACCTGAAGGAACACACAGCTGAGGAGACAGTTACATTACATGCAATTTCTGGGTACAGGTGGCACTAGGAAAGCCCACTCCCACCAAGGGCTGAGCTCAGAAATCTTGTAGGAAACACTCATCCATAACCACTCTTGGTCTTCCAGCATCTTCTGGACATGCACAGCCAGAGCTTAGAGTTTAACATAGAGGCCCAGATTAGGACTGGGGTCTCTTCACCACCAACATTATAAAAAGTAAACAGTATGCCAGTATGCGACCAGATGAAATCAAGAAACAAGAGATTATATTATCTATCTCTTGATAAGAAGTGGCAGAACTTGAGTCAAACTGATTTAGATAAAACAGAATTAAAATGATACTGGACCATAATCAGGAATAAGGGTAGGGGCCCAGGAACAACTTGAGAAGGTACTTGAATAACACATGACTCTGGATCCCTCTCTGAAGAAAGCTTCACTCTCTTCAACAAACTAACCCCTTTCATGAACTTGGTGAAAAACCACGCTCAGAAAGACCCTGAGTGCAGTGCTCAGTGCTAACACGTGTAAATCTTCCCTAGATTCCAAATAAAAGGACAAGAAAAATAGACAGAGGAAGTTTCTTTTATTAAAATTATTATTATTATTATTATTATTTTTGCTTTTTTGGGATCACACCCTGTGATGCTCAGAAGTCACTCCTGGCTCTGCACTCAGGAATTACGCCTGTAAGTGCTCAGGGGACCATATGGGATGCTGGGGATTGAAATGGGTCTGCTGCCTGCAAGGCCAATGCCCTACCCACTGTGCTATTGCTCCAGTCTCTGACAGGGGGAGGCTGTGATTGACTTGGTTAAATCATGGTCCACCTTCTGATTATTAGACATAGTATGGCTGAGGAAAGAGAGAGGGTCATGTTGCCCAGGAAAAGGCACAAAGACCCATTTGGTGGCCACCCTGGGAAAGGAGAAGCTGCAAGTTAAGAACACCAAAAACCAGCCCTGTTTTCTGATTCTGTTTTCAGAGTGCCCAAGGCTGGAAGATGGAATTTGATATAAAAATTGCACACTTTTCTTTCTTTTATCATAGTTAAGACCCTAAACAAACTCTGAGATACTGACTAACATAGGCAGATTAATAGATGAGATAATGCTAAACTAGTTTAATTATTCTTTCTTTCCCCTATCATTCACAAGCCATCTCTCTTAATTATGGTGTAAGGATATTTACATAACCAGGGAGCAGTCCTTGAACTCCATTTCTATTATGCTTGGCACTTGTGTGAAAAGATATCATATTCATATGTATTAGAGATTGCTTACAAAGGATCAAGACAATAATAGTTTGATAGAAGTCTCTTTTCAGATAGTACAGTGGGTAGGGATTTGCCTTGCAAGAGATCAACCCAGGTTTGACCCCCAGTACCCCCATATGGTCCCACAAGCTCCACCAGAAGCGATCTCTGAGTGAGAGCCAAGAGTAAGCCTGAACACTGTCAGTGTAGCCCCAAAACAAACAAACAAAATGAAATAGGCCATATCTTTGTAACTATATCCAGTAATATTCTCAAAGTATTTTCTAGTCACTGGGAGTTTGTCTGATGTAAAATACAAACTGCTTAGTAAGTAAGATCTGGCATTTTTTGAAACACTGAAGAAATAGAGTGGGGCACAAGAAGAGGAATTCATGAGGTTTATTACCACGTTCAATGAACATGCCCCAAGTGAAGTTACACTCGGTCAAAAATGGATTTTACAGCCCATGAATTCCAGGGTACGTTCTCCGGAGGCCACCAGAAAGCAAGGGGAGAGGACTGGTGTGCTGAGGGGAGGCAGATCTAAAAAAGAGGGAGCAGAGAGGCACCAAAATGACAGTTGCCAACTTATAGAGCATCTCCCACTTCATCCATTCAGTTTATTGGCATCTCACGTAAAACCATAGTCCAAAAAATAAAAGAATTTTACAACTCTACAAATGCTTGCATGTTAGAGAAAACAACTATGACTCCCTCTTTTGCTCTTCAAGATTCTAATGTCCAGAAGATTTGCCTATTCCATAACATGAGCCACATAATCATGCCTAGATCTGGCTGGTTAAGGCAAATGTTAATATGGAGCAAGCCCTTCCTTTTGATCCCTGGTCACTAAGCTGACAAAAAGCCCCCACTTCAGAAGCTTGGAACAGCCTGTTGAAATTCAGAAAAGAGAGATCATCTCTGAAACTTTTCTGTGATAGAATTGAAAAGCAAGTACCTTGTATATAAAAAGGGATGAAGCAGAGGAAAAGAAGGGAGAAGAGGGCTAGCTTAGATGACACCATTTGCCAAGAGCTATTCCAGCAACATAAGTTGTGCAAATGGGCAGGAGCAAGTGAACGAGCCTACAGCTGCTAAGCACTTCCCCAGATCCACACTTATCAGTAGCTTTGTTCCTGCCCTGGCCTTTGTGTCATATAATGGAAGTCTTAAAGCCATTGACTCAACCTCTCAGGATTTCTTATTGAGATGTCTTAAGTTACATTAATTCAGATAATAAATGCTTTTTGGAAGTTTCTATGGGCTAAACATTGAACTCAGGTAGAATGGGGCCTGAATAGATTCATACTTCATTATCCCTGTTAGCCAATATCCTATTGACCAATAGTCATTTGCTGGGTATGGGAAAACTGATTTCCTTCTAATATAATTCATATACATCTTCTTGATGTTAAAAACAAGATAATTAGCTCTTGACCTGAAACATTTTAACATAACTGGAATTGCCTTCCCTTTTACTTATTTTACTCTCATAACTGAATAGTATTCCTTTCAGAGTGCAAAGACAGCATATTGATAGAGTTGAAAAAAATCTTGTTCAAATTTTGCTTAAAAATCTCATTTCTCTACTCTTGTGTTGACAGAATGTTTCCTCTGCTTCTGTTCTTGTTTTCTCTTATGATTTTCTAAATCAAGCAACTTCTTGGGAAGCCTCTTAGGATCAGATTTAGATAAGAGCACAACTTTACAGAACACAGTCATAGGCCAGGCATCAATATGTTAACGCGAAAGTGGATTTTCCTGTGCTGGTGAGTTCTTGAGAATTGCATGAAAGATTTGCATACAAAACTCAGAAGATTGAAAGTTAGTTTATTGTACAGATGATTCCAGGTCCCTCCTCAAATGTCTAGGCCTCTGTTACCCATGAAGACTTCCTGGTCCTGTCTGATGCAGACTACGTGCTACTCATGAATGATGCCCCAGTTCTGTTCCTGTGCTGCTCTCTCTGTCCTGTGTATGCTCTCCCAGCCTCCAGCCATGACCACATGCATATGGTCAAGGTCCCTGTTCTTCGTACCTGCCACTACCTGGGTATCTGTGTCCTGTCTGTTATCTGAGCTATCCTGGCCCTCCTAGCCCTCCTAGCTCCTGCCTTGTACCTGCTCTTGCCTGGCCCTGTGTGGTCTACCTGTCCTGGGGCCTGTGTCTGGCCATGACGCCCTACCTTATCCAGGATCCAGGGAGGGAAAAGGGAGCCCACAAGATTGTGGACCAAGAAAAGGAGAGAGAGAGAGAGAGAGAGAGAGAGAGAGAGAGAGAGAGAGAGAGAGAGAGAGAGAGAGAGAGAGAGAGAGAAAGAGAGAGAGAGAGAGAGAGAGAGAGAGAGAGAGGAGCGCACCTGGGGTGCCTTTTATTTGCTACCAAATCCCAACAGCCACCCCCCACCCCACCGTTCCCTTCTACATTTTCTACATTCCGATTGGCTACCTATTCCATGGGCGCGATTGGCTACCTGTGACCTGGTACTTTCTACCTTAGCTCCCTCTGTTATCAATTAGATTTCAGGTTTTCAGCTCCCTATAATTTTGGTCTCAGGATGGGAAACACAGCAACAATAGCTAATAGGGACTTGTATTTTCTCTGATGGGAGCTACTCTGTCTACACTGGTGGAACAAGATCAATTCCATCTTGCTGGATTTATCCAGACCACGTGTGGAAAGCTAAGCACTGGCTAAATGTTTATGTTTTAGAAGTTTATTTGTCTGTCCCACCTCCCCTCATTCTCCTCCCCACCCATGCCCCAGAGGGTTGCCTAATGTGGTTTCTGATTGTGCAAATGGTTCATGGAGATTTAACCCTCATAGCCTTGCTAAGAAAATTTGCCATGTTATTTACCCCCATTTTACAGATGAGGAAAATGAGGTTTAGAGAGATTGTTGATTTGTCTAATTAGTCTTGTCTAAGAGGGGAACAAAATAACCATATGAGACAAGAACTCTCTAAAACCCTAAAGCTTGAGTTCTTACAGGTATAACCCACTCAACTAACTCTTCTAGAAAAATAAGCACACCTTTCACTTATGTCCAAGTTTTACAATTACTATAAACATAACTATTTTTTTCCTTGATACCTAAAAGATCAGAAGTACTGACTTTATGATGCTAACTTTTACAGTCATACTAACAAAGCTGTGTCCAGTATGATGGGAAGGCCCTGGACTAGGAACATCTGGCCTGTGAGCCACAGTCTTTGACACCTAAGTAGGGCCTTAGCTACATGCATCTGAGAACCACAGGCACGTGCAGAGTTGATGACCCTTTCTCTTGGTGTTCAAAAGGCTATTTGAAAAAAATGTTAGTCTATGTCAGTATGACAAAGGTTATAACTCATTGTAGTGTGGTATCAGAAACTACGACCCTCAAACATGGAAATCCCTCAAACATTCTTCAGAGTATAGAATTTGGAGGGAAAAGATAATCTATGAGACTGTGGCTTAAAATAGTCTCCTATACTCTGCCTCTAACTGCTGTTTTGTTCAACTTATCTTCCCTTCTGACTTTGTCCCAGAAAAATCTCCAAGGAAATAAAATTAAGCTGTTTCCCAGATTTACTTTTCAAAATTAGTCCTGGGCTAGCCTTCAACAATGCAAACACATTTTGTGCGGTCACAAGGGAGGACTGCATTGAATTCTTGGGCTGTCTGTGAAGCTCAGGGGGCCCGGCAATCTGAGTGAATACAAGGAAAACCATATAGGTGGGCGTTTTGCATTAATTGCTGCCTGTCCTTCTGGGCTATCGAGGGCCATGAACCTCTTTGTCTTGCCTGTTGTATGTTTTCACCCTTTCCTGTCATTGGCAATAGTGTCCTCTCTGCCTCTGCTAGGACTTAGAACTGGGGAAAGTTCTCCACATGAATAAAATCAGGTCAAAGTTTTGCATAAGAGCCCAGGGACTATAGTCAGAGGAACTCGAGTTTCCCAGTGCAAACGGTCCTCCTCCAAGGAAGAGGAGGCTGGAGAGGCTTGACTCAACACTGGGCTGCCTGGTGCTGTGACTCATCTTTAAATGCTAGACATCATCAAGGGCTGGGATTCATCATTTTCTTGGGAACAGAAAAAAAAGATTCATTTTAAATCTGCATATTCATTATTTTGGAGAAATAAACACAGTGTGAAACTGACTAAAATATTTAAGAGTCAACTTTTAATAATTCCCCAATCATATGTGGGAGGAAATTTTGTTCTAGGGAACTATAATGCTCATAGATGGGTGATTGTAGAGGCAACATTTAAGAAAGCTATCTTTCTTTCCAATAATAGATTTTCTTTCATCCAATGTGGGTTTTCAACAGATTGCTCCCAAGAGGAAAATTCCAACCTACTCTGTCTTTTCCTTACAGTGCTGTGGTAGTGGGGCTTTAAACATTGCTGGAATTTCCTTTATATCTGAATTGTTTTATCTTTTCATCCTTAAAGCCATCTTTTCTTTCTTTTAAAAAACTTTCTTTAAACCTAAAATATGAGAACTACAGCAGAAGTAAGAAGTAAGACTTCATCTCAAGTTAGTCCTTTTTTAATTTTTTTTAATTTTTTAAACCACAAAAGGAGAACTTGGAGGCTGGGAAAATGTAATCTACTGGTTTCCAATAGGGAATTTAAGTGAGGAAATTTTAGAAGTCAGCTACTTATGAAAGTTTTTACCAGTAAGAATGTGCATGTTGCCAAGTCTGTTTTAAATGCTAAAAAAATGGAGGCAATTTAGAGAAACTGTTTGTGGTCAACCTATGTAGATTTTATTCATGAACATCACTTAGCTCCCATTACAGAAGAAATTAACAAAATCTAGACCTATCCCTCTTGCCCAGTCATTATTCAGTGGTAACAAGTCCCAGTATGAAGAATCCAGGTTTCCTTCTGTCTAATCATATGGCCATTTCCCCCAACTGTTTCACACATGCTAATGGGGGTGTGACAAGTAAAACACATTTGGCTCAGTGCATGGTCCAACATGAAATAGCTTCACAACGATGAAGCTCCTAATCATTTTTCTCCTAATATACCATTGCTTTGGGGGCTTTGTGGCTACCCTGTCATGAGTGATTTCAGTGCGCTGATCAGGGTAGACTTGACAGATTCTTTATCAATGTCAAGTGTCTTTTGTGGTTAGGACCAGTAACACTCAACAGTACGCCTCTTAGATATTAGATATATGAGGACATCATGGAATTCTCTTGAAGGCAATATTTTTTGGTCAACCTATGAAAAGAAAAATGGAGTGACGGCTTAACCGAAGGAAGACGTAGCAGAAGTCTTGCTGTTATTTCTGTGGAAGACAGACACAGTGACTGACATGGGGCAACCACTCTCCCCTCTTCCATTCAAGTTAGAATAGAACAAAGAAAAATTGCCAACAAAGAAAACAATGATGGGGGGAGGTGTCTGAATCTCAATAAGTTTTGATTTGAGGACACAGAGCAGTATAGCAGAAAAACCTGGGAGCCCTGCCTGGGCACACACAGATGTTTATAAGAGCATACCCACCTTTAGCAATTAATGACACAAATCCTCCTTGAGCCTTTCTTCTGGCTTTTTTTTTTTTTTTTTTTTGCTTTTTTGGGTCACACCCGGCGATGCTCAGGGGTTACTCCTGGCTCTGCACTCAGGAATTACTCCTGGCGGTGCTCGGGGACCATATGGGATGCCGGGATCGAACCCGGGCCGGCACAGGCCGGCCGCGTGCAAGGCAAACGCCCTACCCGCTGGGCTATCGCTCAGGCCCCTCTTCTGGCTTTTGAATTGACTCTCCCTGCATCACTGATGGTATCAACTCTCCCACTACTAACATTAGTGCAAGCTAGTTTCAAAAGTGTGTGATCCAAAGAGTGTGCCATGAAGCTTGCTTTTGGTATGAAGAGTGTGCAATGCCATAAATATACCTTCTCCAGCAGTTTTGCTGTGACAAGTCCATTAATGCTCTCATCCTCAATTTATAATACTTGTTCCACAAGAATATTTTAAAAGACCCTCTTGTATGTGTCCAAAGTAAGTCCTGGCAATCCCTTCAGTCTCTAAATAAAGCAAATGTCCAAACACTTGCTAAACCGGAGGCACTGAATTGTGCTGATCCAATGTTTCAAAATACCACAAACCAGAATAACAATGAAGGAATGGGTGAAAACTTGCTGTCTTTTCAGAAACTCTGAAGCCAAGGATAACCAATTTCTCATCAACACTACAAATGATGGTGAAAACAAGTACTTTAAAGGGTTAGGTGTGAATTCAGACTTTTATTTACTACTGATCAAATTGGTAGGGTAGATAAACAAACCAGACTGAACAGCCTGAGTCCTCAGATTTCATTTCTGCATTATACAGCTAACGGCAAAAGCCATTTCAATATTTCATCTGATTTTTTTTCTTTTTTGTACTAATTTAGAAAGTTGGTGCTTTAATGTAATTGAACTCACTGAAGCTAAAAATGTCCAGACCTTTTTAATAAGGTACCTTTCAATATTAAACTTTGGGGGTCTGTTTTCCTCCCAAGAAGGCACTTAACTCCCATTAGCACTAATGGCAGTTGTACACAAACATTGAGTAGGAAAAATATATCTCTTTGTCTCTGTGCTGTGCTCCAAGAGGAGGAGAAAGAAGCGGAAGGAAAAACAATTTTGAGATTGAATAAAGAAGATTCATTTACAGAGGATAAATTAATGTTTGGCAGCCCCAGATTTCATGGAACATATACCTTTAATAAGTGAGATGAGGGAGAAAATTTCCAAATCATTTTGAATAATACCCAACAGTGCTTGCCTGAGAAATCTGTTTTTCTTCTTTTCCCAGCATATACATTAAACCCATTTTGTACTTGTTATGAACATAATGATTCTAGACAACATAAGAAGATTTCATGATTTTTTTCTTTCTAATTTTTACTTTTCTACCAGTGAGCCAATTTATGGAGCTTAAACCACTGCTAAAGAAGATGCATCAGAAATTGTCTGTAATCATTACAAATAATAGCACAAAATGTTCACAAGAAGCTGTTTCCTTATCATATTTTCATTAAAACATCTTTTCACCTGCTTTTGCCTTCCCACGCCTGGTACCTGTGTTGTAATCAGTCTTATTAACCATGAACATAAATATGATTTATTATGGTCTGATAATGGAAGCTACGTGGACCCAGAGAAGGGCTATATTGTCCTTTGACAAAATGGCTTTTTCTCTCAAATGGAGAGCTCTATCATGAGAACATGCAGAAAGTACTGAGTGATTATTTCCTCAGGGTGAGTGATGGTGAAACCCGACAGAAAATCTTCTTGTTGACCATGACAGCCTTAGAGGGTCCCTAAACCTCCCCGAGTTTGACAACCTGCAGACACTTTTGATGAACTGTATTCTTCTGTCAGAGACAGCCTGTCTGGGAGGAGAAAAGAGACCTTTATCAGACGATCGGCTATTATTGTCTTGATCCTTTATAAGCAATCTCTAATGCACAAGAATATAATATCCTTTCACACAAGTGCCAAGCGTAATAGAAATGTAGTTCAAGGACTTCTCCCTGGTTATGTAAATGTCCTTACACCATAATTAAGAGAGATGGTTTGTAACTGATAGGGGAAAGAAAGAGTAATCAAACTAGCTTAGCATTATCTGGCTATTTTAAAGATTTCAACCTAGGGTAAAAGCATTTATGGTAGATCTAGACAACCAGGGTATCTGGAAGTCTTAAAAGAAGAAACGGTTTTGAGTATGATAGCGGTGTTATATTTTTATTAAACATGCAAATGGAAGCTAGTTTTTAGGCAGCAGAGCTTACTCTGCTGATATGACTGAGAAGAAAATAAGTGTGCTTCTCAGAATACCTGTAGAAGGTCACAGCCGAACAAAGATCTAGTAATAAGAAGTGAGCTTACACAAATGGGTCCTGCACACCAAATAAAGTTCTCAATAAATTTCCCTCTTATCCATTTCCAGGAGCCTAAATATGGCAAAAATAATATTTTTTTAATTAACAAATATATTTGCTGGCAAAACTCTCACAATTATTGGGCAATTAAATCTATTTATTACACGGCCCTGGGGAGCCATCTCTATTTCAGAACTGTGAAGGACAGTTCTAGATGGTGTTTGGATTTGGTGACAACAGTTTACTGATCTTCCAGGAGAAATTAAACTAGAAGGACAGAGAGCAGGCCAGCTTGTGGAGGTCAGTAACTCAATGCTCAGTCTTTGCAACTAAAAAGAAAGAAAAAAAAGATATCACCATCTCTGCAGATTGTAATCCCTCTAGTAAATATATGATGCTTAATTTTTTTATTAACCTCTGGCATTTGGACTGGGAGTATTCCCACACTAAACACTAATGGGTTTTGTGTTACCAATTAGTGAAGAAAACACTCCAGTACTTGTGCCAAAGGGTTAATCATTAGTTTCATACCACTGGGGTGGTCAGAATTAGAGGAGCAAGCCTCTAAATCCAAAAAGTGTGGAGAGTGGCGATTCAGGGGTTGGAGAGAACTCTTATTATCAAGAGGTGACTAGGGGTTCGCAGACACAGACTTCTAGCTCTCTCTCCTGGCAGCCTGCCTTTGTGGAGAATTTCAGTGTCAGGCATGTACACTCATGCATGTGTGTGTGTGTGATCACACACACACACACACACACACACACACACAAGCCCTGAACAAATCTCTAAGCTACCCAGTCTTTATTGAGTCTACCCCATCAAAGGTAGGTCAGACCAGAGAATTCTCTCTCTCAGCACCTCTGTCTATTTGCTCCTCTAAGCAGTGACTTTCCCATGGGAGTGAAAAAAATCAAAATTGCCATTTCAGAGGGAGTTGGGTACTGAGAAGCGTTTGATCTCCTTCGAGAGATACTTCTCTGAAGTTCTGCCAACCCTCGATTATCTGTACAAATGAGGCTTAGAGAAAGTATGGAAAGATTCGATTCACAGATAATTTTCCAACTCTGGTTAGGTTTATATTTTTGTTTCTTTTTGAACAAATTGTACCAGAGCGATTAATAAACAAAACTGATTGGATGCTTCCTTTCCCCTTTTAAGGTCAGTTTTGTGGCTGTCAGCAGAGTGAGGAAATTGTCAAAACACTGGCAATAACAGAGAGCAAAGGGAAGAAACAAAATACCCAGAGAGTCTGCAAACTGGTGAACTGCTCCTGAATAACAGAGAAGAATTTAAGTTCAAAGATAATATAAGAAAGCCTGGAGAGTAATTCCATCTTGAAAACCCACAACTCCTATTCTTAAACTCCAAACAGCTAGTAGGAAAACAAATATGTAAGCGCCCCAAATAAGCCACAAGAAAAACTTAAACCTAGTGTGCTCTGATCTGATTCACACATGTTCTAAGTTAAATTATAGTGTGAAGATTAGGACAGAAGACAAGAAAGCATGAAAGAAAGTTCTTATGTGTGTCCCATTTGGTTCTTGTCTATGTGGTCAGCAGAATGGTTGCTTTCAAAATTACACTGGTCTAAAATGTGAGAAACTGATCCACCTTATTAGCTTTTTTTTTTCTTTCAGAAAACCAGCATCCAAGAAAAGGACAATGACTCAGCACTTCATATTTTATAATTCCAAAATTTTAGTTCCTTATACAAAAAAAGAATGCTTGAGTGCATTTGAGACTGAAATGATTAACATTGCTATACTCAATCCCCACGGCATGTCCACTCAAGGCCAACATTTAGAACTTTTCAGTTAAGAAGAAACACTCTTAATGAGTCTAATCATGAACATTTTTTTGGCCAGAACTGAGGACTGACTGCACTTATTTAGTTCTGCTTTAGCAATGAAAATCTAATAAAGTAATGGGCAGTTTAAATGTCACAGAAAATTTCTCCAACATCCCAACTGGAATTGTGAAAACAGGCTCAAATTCCTCTAATCTCTCTCTCTCTCTCTCTCTCTCTCTCTCTCTCTCTCTCTTTCTATCTATCTATCTATCTATCTATCTCTCTCTCTCTCTCTTCCCCCTCTCTCTCCAATGTCACATTATAACCCAAACCATTTCCTAAGAGCAGAGCTTGGTGTGGTTCAGAGGTCAACTCACAGGGTGGGGAGGAGGAAGACTCTTTCTTCAAGTTGGGGGCAGGAGTTTGCTTTTTTTCCAGGCACTAAGGCAAGAAGGACCGGAATTTTGAGACTGGGAATGTTCTGCCTCTTGCAGAGAAATTCAAAGGAGGCATTGTGTGTGATATTTTGCTTCCCAACTGGTGTCTGACAGCAACATCAGAAGCAACAGATACTTTAGTTTTCCATCTGGAAAGAAGCATTTTTTTACAAAAGGATGTGTGTGTGTGTGTGTGCACGCGTGCAGAAATTACTCCTGAAGACATTGAAGCTCAATTACTCTATGTCCTATAGTCTTGAAGATTGAGATCTTTCAGATACCACATGGTAACTCCTTGAAGAATGGGAGATGCTGAGTTAGGACTTGAACAGAGAACCTTTCTCGATGTTAAGCTAAATAAAGCTGATATTCAAAATAAACATACGAATGGCATATCTCCATTCCCCAGTCATTTAACTGTATGGTCATTGCAGAGAATACATCGAAACTTAATAAATACAAAGGAGTTAGAGTGTCTAGCATTAAATAATCATGGAATTGGTTTAGGTTAGTGACAGTCCCCCTGCCTTTTCTAGAAGATGTACACATCAGATTTATATTTATATTTATAGTTATGATAGCCTCTGTGAAGTTGTGCTGGTCTGGGTCTGAGCATTCCACATCCATGCTGATAATGGAAAGTATTCGGGACTGTATGGACACCACGCTTATGGAAGCAGGGACTGCCGCAGTACCCCATTCTCTGGGAGAAATGCCACTGTGAGCCAAAGCGGAAATGAAGCTAAGGATAGGGGGAAAGTGAAAAGAATGGGAGTAGCAATCTGAGAAGCACTGAGGGAGTTGAGACTGCAGGGCGGAGGCTGGCAGAGTGCGTAGAGTGGGGTCTATGGAATCATGGGCAAGCATGATAAGGAAAAGAAAGACGACCACAGAGACAGCGCTTATTTCCCAATCTTGAGTCACCATCCCTAGGTCATTCAGTGGAGCAGCCTGCCAAGTTAAAGTCTAGGTCTCTCAGAAACCACTGGAAAAATCTCTTTTTTCATTCTGTTATTTTGGTAGAAATTAAACTTGTAAATCAATAAGAACAGAACTAACTCTGTTTCAAAAGCACTCCTCTATCCTTTGTACCCCAGCATATGATATATCTGATTTCCTTTGCAAGTGATTTAAGATTTCCAAATGCAAGTAAAACTAGTTTGAGTTTCGCTAACAAAACCACTGAAGTCTGAGAGTTATACTCCAAAATAAAAGGATACATTAAAGTATATGTACAATATCATTTTTATGCAAAAAAAAATTTTTAAAAAGAGGAAACGTGAAGCATATCTAAAAAATCCTCCCAGACCTGTCCTAAGAAGTGCTTAAAGTGATTGACAGACACGTCTCCCGAAATGGGCGATAGTGTCCTGCAGGGGGCGCTGGATCAATCCAGGGCATTACAATAGCCAGGGGTTTGTTCCTGTAAACATGTAAGAGCCCAAAGTGTCAGGGTAGGCAAAATAATAATGATAATAACAATAACAATAACAATAACAATAACAATAACAATAACAATAACAATAATAATAATAATAATGAACTTATGACTCTGGGGAATCTGGGAGTCTGGTGCAGACATGAGCATCATCCCCCTCTGGCCCCATGTGAACTTTGCCAGTTCCCAACCCGCTGTCCTTTCATAAACATCTTTTTCTCTTTTCTTGTTAATCTGTGTCATCTGTTATTCCTTCCTCTACATTTGTACCAAACATCACTAAGCTTTTCAGTGTAATATCTTACAGTATCCATCAAACAGCAGATGTTGTAAGTTTCTGTGGAATCCTTCTGTCATAACTTGTGCACAAAATAGCAAAAGAGCAGGAACCACTCAGGGTGATAGGGGTGCTCAGGCCCAGTACTGGGGTTGAGTCTCTGTCCCATCAGTGCTGGGAGCCACCAGGTGACACCCAGCAGTGTCTAGGGACCTTGTAGCAAGATTTGAACTCAGTGCCTTGTATATATAGGTAAACCAGTCTTTGAGACAGCTCCCTGTCACAGATTATTTTTATGGTCCTATCACAAAAGCATCTTGTTGCTTTAGGCCATGGGCATACAGGGAAGAATCTTAAATCTAATAATAATGATTTCTATGATACAAACAGCCACTTGCTTCATCTCTCTATGCCTTTCTCAACTCGCCTACTCAGATTTTTCCACATCTAGACCAAGATTAAGTGATATGCATTCATTGCTGACCTGTTGATGATTGAGAAGTAATGATGCTTGCTGCTAAACCCTGGAACCAATCCCAGCCCAAATGAAAGCATCTCATGCTTAGCCAATACGAGAACAGAAACTTCAGACCAGTATCACCCCCATCACTAATTTATGAGCCCCTGCCTGGGTCTCTCAGTAGTGTATCCATATGTCCAAAGAGACCCTCTTTTGGTTCTCGATTCTTAACCCTGTGCTTCTGGCTACTGAAAGAAATTAGACTGAGCCAAATTGGGGCAAACTCACTTCCTAGTGTCTTTGCAGATGTTTTCCTTTTGAATGTGCCGTAAGGGCTTTGTGAAAATCCTGTGCTTTCAGCCATTTGTAAGGGCTTCTTTTAGGTTTAAAGACTAATGCCAATTAAAATGACATTTTGTTATCCTCTTGGAGAATTCAGCACTCACAGAGAGGATTGACTTTGTGGCTTCATCAAAAGTAATAAGTGGTCTCTCTCAGCGCTAATCCCAGCCTTGGGGCTGTAGCATCCCTAGCATTTTATAAGGAAGTTTGAAAATATTAAATATTTAAACAAAGTGTTCTGTATAGGTGCATCATTTTATACTACTCATCTGGTTTAAAGTTAAGAAGTTAGAGACCTCATATATTTGATACAGAGAAAGTGAAAAGAAAAAAAAATATGGAAGAGATATTCTCTCCTGATTTGTCGTTCATGTGTGCGGCAGGCACCTCTGGCTAATTCCTGTTAACAGAGGAAGCATTTGCCAGATAAAGCTGAATCTTTTGTTTCAACTAATCAGTGTTGGGAAATCAACAGCAGAAGTACACCAGATAAAGGTCATCTTTCCAGATACATGATAAATGAATGTGCTCTGATAGACACAGACACGTGGACTAATTCTCACAAAATTAGATGGGTGGTAGAAAAGAAAAGAAAAACCATAAATAGAGCACTCACATCAAAGGAGTTCAAAGATGAGGGCAATATCCAAATCAAATCCATAAAAGTGACACAGAAATCTAGTGGAAGTGTAACTGGGAAGTTCAAGGTGTGGTCTAGCATTAGATAGGGTTCACCCACGTGCTAAAACTGTCACTATCACTATCACTATCACTATCCTCCCGTTGATCATCTATTTGCTAGAGCGGGCATCAGTAATATCTCCATATGTCCTGTCTCATGCTAGTAGAGTCCAAGGGCATCTATTCTCTCCAGGAACATCAAGAGCCTCAAACCATTATATTAGGCCATGGGAATGAACTAATATAATTGTTACTGGTATTTGGCATATCAAATAAAACAGGGCAGCTTGCCAGGCTTGCCATGCAGGTGGCATACCCTTGTAGTCACCTCTAAATATAGCATTTATAGATGAACCGCGCGCCAGATGGGCTGTGATAGGAAGTCGCTGGGTGGAGCTCTGATGAAAGGGAAGTCCGGATGTGGAAAATGGCGGCCCGATGGAGTGGTGGTGGGGGTGGTCATCAGGCTTGTTGTGTGGCTCTGCTGGGGTGGCGGGCCAGGGCTAGAAACCGCCATCCCTCCCAGGCTCCTCGTGAGCTGCTGGGCACAGGGAGAGCAAGTAGCAGCTCTGCCCCACATCTGTAAGTCTCTGGTTCAGCATACCGTCATTATTTTTGTCCAACGTATTAAAAGCCAATTTCATTTTTATCTCATGATCTTTGAGGTACTTCACAAATTCTTCAAAACTCAGCTTCCCATCTTTGTTGATATCCCCACTATTAAAGCTGTGTGTGCTCCGGGCCCAGGGGCACACACAGCTTCTCCAGCTCCTCATGCAGCTTGTGGATGTCCACCACGCCGTCGCCGTTACGGTCGAGCCTCTGAAAGAGTTTCATAGCGCGTGCGACCCTCCGCCTCTTGGCAGGCCGTCCCGGGCAGCACAAAAGCCCCTCAGCCAGCGCAGCATGGTCGGTCCCAGGGACCCACGAGACGGGCGCCGGCAGCACTGACCGAGGCTGAGCGCGGTCAGAGCCCCGAACTGTGCAGCCAGAAATCAATTTCTTTCATCTCTATTGTCTACCCTACTACTCTATACAGATTTTAGTTTCTGGCAAGAGTTTTATACATTGTGCTAAGGAAATCCTTTAGCAGCTCTAGACTTACAGTATCTTTATCAAAGATCCTAGAAGACAGTATGCCCTGAGCTGGAGAGATAGTACAAGGGGTAAGGTACATGTCTTGCATGTAGCAGACCCTGGTTTGATCACCAGCCCCACATGGGCCTCCAAGCTATCCCTGGGTGCTGCCTGAAGCTGCTGTTCCTCTAACACCACAGAGGTCCTATGGCTTTAGAGGAAGAGCTGCCTCCATGCAGCACCTACCCATAGGCCCTGGAGTTGAGCCAATCCCATTTGCCTAATACCCCATTATGCCACCTCCACCTAAGGAGGCCTCCTGCAAAAAAGAAAGGAGGAAGGAAGGAAGGGAGGAAGGAGGGAGAGGGGTGGGCAGGGGAAGAGAAGGAAGGATGGCTGGAAGGATGGAAGGGAGGGAGGGAGGAAGAAGGGGAGGTGAGGAAGGGAAGGAAGAGTAGTCTCAGAAAGTATGTCAAATTTTTCAAAGCACTCCTAATGATACAGCAGGAGCTAAGGTGGAGAGTGCCAGGTCACTTTAAATCTCCACCCAAGGAACAGGTAGACAAACAGAATGTAAAATGGATGGCAGAGGGTGGGATTTGGAGCAGATAAGAGGAAGCCCTCAGCTCAATCTCTCTCTCTCTCTCTCTCTCTCTCTCTCTCTCTCTCTCTCTCTCTCTCTCTCTCTCTCTCTTGCTCTTACTCTCCATGCTCTCTAGACTCACTCCCCAGATCAGGTAGGGCAGCATGCCCAGGACAGGGAAGCCACATAAGGCCAGGCAGGGACAGGTATAGATACAGGCTGGACTCTGACACCCAGGAAAACTCAAGTATAGGCAGGGCTCAGACACCCAGGATAGCCCAGGTACGGGCAGGGTTCGGATGCCCAAGAAGTGGTAAGGTACTGAGCACAGTAGTCTCATCCACATGCATAGGGACAGGTCAGAGACTAAGGAGAGCCAGGACAGGATGACAGGAACTGCTGGGGTACAGTTGGGAGGCCCAGCGACAGATAGAGAGCTCAGGGATCTTGTCCATGAGCATATGGTCACGGAGTCCAGAAACCGGGAAAGTGTACATGGGGCAGAGAGAGCAGTGCAGAGAAGGACCTGACCATCATTCACGAGAGGCATGTGTAGACTGTGTGGGACAGGTCAGGAAAGTCGTTCATGGGGTGGGGCAGTGCCAGGGACAGGATTGATGATGTCATTCACGGGTATAAGAGATCTGAACATCTGGGGAGGGACTGGAGACATCTAATTTTCTGGACATTAAACTAACTTTCAATCTCTGAGTTTTGTATGCAAATCCTTCATACAATTCTCAAGAACCACCAGCACAGGAAAATCTGCTTTCACATTAACAATAAACGCTTGTTGGATTACACGCTGACTGTGAAGCACTGAGTCAAGAGAACCTAGGAAGGCAACCAAGTAAAAGAGGTTTTTAAAGAGAAGGAAGGAGAATGAAGTGAGGGTCAGAGCAAGTCAAAGGCAGATGTCCTTCAGCCAGTGCTTTTCTCCTTTTAAAATTGAAATCTCTTGCAGGACTTTTTGAAACTCAGTAGCACCCCTGTCTCAATGGCAAGCCCGATTCAGTTTCACCTGCAACCTAAGACTCTGCCATGTGAAGCTCAGCACCTTCTGGCCCCAACTGCATGGATGAGTAAGATCCACTCAGTGGCCTGCAATGGTTCTCTTATTGCTATTACCCGCCATCATGTAAATAAGTACTAACTTAAGAACTCACCATTTACTCAATAACCCTTGATGGGAACTGTGATCCCTGTACACACTATTATAGAAGTACATAATTACTGACTTTTCAAATGGATATTTCTTTTAGGCATTCGCCTGTAATAGCTCCTTCAAAGCTGTTAAGCTCTTATCATGAGAAGACCCAAGTAGAAATATTTAGTTCACTCCTCATTGACCTAATAGAGAATAAGCTCATCTCTAAGATGATGCTAGCTTCCTGCCAAAAACACATGGACAGCCTTGTTTGAAAAAAAAGTCTATGCTATTTGGGCAGGAAATCAAATTACTATTAGATCTCACTCACCTCATTTAGTAATTAAATATTGACATGGACATCATTAGTCATTGTTTTTTCACTCCCTCCTGAAGAAAACCTTGTTTCCATTCCATTGTCCTGACTTTATTAATATCCAGCAGGGTCTTAAAACCATAAAATGCCACGTGGTTTCACTAGCTTCACATCTGAAGTTATCAACGTACCTACATCATCACTGAAGCCAAAAGCACACTTCTTATATAATGAGAATAAATTTTTGATGTTTATTAAATATATCGACTCCAACAAGGAAGCCACAGCCAAGGTTGGGAAATTGAGAGAGATCTACTAAAGTTTCCAGCTTAACAAAACCAGGGGGTTGAGTGAGTGGTAACACAGTGGGAAGGGTGCTAACATGGCATATCAATGTCTGCGTTTGATCCCTGGCACTGCATATGATCCCCTCAAGCACCACCAAGTGCAATTCCTGAACACACAAGCAAGAGAAAGCCCTGAGTACCACTGCATCACTTCACTTGTCTACACTTGTCTTCCCATTGTTCATTGATTTGCTCAAGTGGGCACCAGTAACATCTCCATACGTCCCTGTCGTATGCTAGTGCAGCCAGGAACACGAAGAGCCTTAAACCATCTATTCAGGTCATGGGAATGAGATCTATACTTGTTACTGTTTTGGCATATCAAATACTACACAGGTAGCCTGCCAGGCTCTGCCGTGTGGGTGGGATACTCTCGGTAGTAGGTAGGCTCTCAGTTCGTGCATTTACTAATGAACCACACAGCCACAAAGTGACCACACACAACAGGGAGAGATTGGCTTTTCTCTTGGGTGGAGCTCTGATAAGCTGTGGAGTCTGGATGTTGAAAATGGCTGCCTGCATGGTGCAGGGGTTCCTCTGGCTTCTTGTAAGGCTCTATTGGGATGACAGGCCAGGACTAGAACCCGCCTTCCCTTCTGTCGCCTCATGATCAGCCAAACACAGGAGGAGCTGGTAGCATCTATGCCCTGTATATCTGTGTCTCTGGTTCAAGCATACCTGGGCTTGAAATAGGTTTTTCGGCATATGACCCAAAAACCAAATCAAACCAAAATGCAATGTGATATATGATGCAATTCAAAATAGTTATGTAACACAATCATTTTCTGCAATGTTGCCACCTACACAAATTATTAATGCATGTTTACATGACTCTCAAAATATATAATGAAATTTAACTTGCTGTGTTTTAATCAATAAAGTATTAGTTAAATTAATTTTTTTTTAAAACCTACCAAGTTCTAGTCAAACACAGTAGGTAGAGGATAGAGAGATAAAATATTTTTTTCAGCTTAATCAATGAATAATTATTTTTACTTAGGGTCACACTCATTGCTGTTCAGATATTACTTCTTTTCCATGCTCAGGAATCACCTCTGGTGATATGCAGGGCATCATCCAGTGTCAGGTCAAACCTAAGCATTTGCTTTCTTTTGTTTTGTTTTAGGGGCACACTCAGCAGTGCTCAGGGCTTATTTCTGGCTCCACACTCAGGTTTACTCCTGGAAGAGCTGAGATCAGATGGAGTGTCATGGATTGGACCCAGGTACATTGCATGCAAGGCAAGTGCTTGAACCCAGGTATACTGCACACAAGGCAAGTACGTGCTGTACTATTGCTTCGACCCCCAGGATTAGCCTTTTTGCTCTATCTCCCTTCCTCCATGAGGGGATTATTTGTAGGAGCCTCATGTTCTATCATTCTCACATCTCTGTAAGCTTCTCGAAGCACTTCTCTACCCACTCAGGACTTTTCCTAAGATACAGATAAGTGCAGCATCTTTTCAGCTTTTTTTTTCTTTTTCAGGCTTTTTCTAGAATCTTCCCTCCTTTCTTCTACTTAGATTTTTACTACAATTTAAGTAAAACCTCTTTGACAAAGTGTCCGTGATTCATACAGAGCTAGATATACGTTCTCTTCACTCTCCGAAGCACATTCTACAAACATCAATGTTGTATTGTGAGCACTTGTCCTTTTCCTCCTCCATAACACTGTGAGCCCCTTAAAGGTCATGGTTATGTCTGATGCCTGATTCTTGGCTGTTTCTTTCGGGCCTTGCAGAACACCAGGTACAAATCAGTCCTTGGCAAGGCACTGAGTAATAGTCATTTGTTTGATCTCATTCTTTATGTAAAGAAAAGCTGTCACTCTTCCCATACTTCTGCTATCCGGGCTTCATAGCTACTGAAAGAGACACCTAGATACATAAAACAGCATTAGATGAAATCACCCATGATAGAGTAAAGATTCAATAATAACCAATGAACAAAAAGGACTTAGAAATATGGGACTAAGGTGAAAGAGAGAAAGAATGAAGGAGAAAGAAGAAAAAATGATAAAGTAAAAAAGATGAAGGGCATTGCCGGAGGAGGTGGGAGAGTTAGTTAATGGAGGAGGTCAAAAGGAGAACTCAGAATCTTAGGATGAAGGGTGAAGGGGAGATATGTGAGGGAAAGGTGAATGAAATACAAAGATGCATGCCAGGAAGACAGGCCGGTGTAGGACTGAGGGTTGAGTTGCTAAACTGAGAAATGTACATTTGGACTTCGCAGTAAAAGAGATTGGAGGAGAGAAGGCAATGAGGTGAATCATTTGGGAACTAGCAAAACAATGAAAAAGCTATGAGAATCTGGGGTCTATTCCTTCAGAACCAAAAAACAAGGACCACACTTTCCAAGAACCCAATTCCTCGATTCAGTGAAATAGGTCAGCCTGAATGGCCCAGAAAAGTGAATCATCTGCAGGTAAACAGTCCTGGCAATTCTCAGTCAATTTATCCTCAAACATGCCAGGGACTTGCTGTTTCCTCTGCCTGGGACTCACTTCCCCTGGGCAGTCTCATGGTTGTCCGTCCTTTCCTTGAGGTTCTGACTTAAGCATCTCCTTTACAGAGAGGCCTTTACAAACCTTCACAGACCAAAACTAGTAACCCTGTTATTCCAGCTCTTTGTCTGGCTTTATTTTCTTTGACCACCTGACATCACAATATGTATTTGTCTATTAGCTTATTATCTCTATTTTTCATTATCGGAAGGTCAAGTTTTCTAGAAATAAAAAGTGCAAATATTTCAGAATTTGCAAACCATGTGGTTTCTATCTACTTAACTCCACCACTGCAGTTTATAAGTAGTCATAAACAAGGCTTAAATAAATGGACATGGTCGTATCTCAACATATTTTCACTTACAAAAGTAATCTGTGGGTCTTTTGGCCATTGGACAGAATTGTTTGCTAATTTCTGCTCCACAAAAAAGATCCAAGAGGTCAATACTGTCTGTTTTGCTTACTCCTCGGTTTTCAGTATTTGGCCCATGAGAGATACTTAAGAATAAACTTTTAAAGAATGTGTGAATGAATGGAATCTTAGCCTAAAGTAGGATATATGATTTCTACATCCATCGGAATGTATATTCTCTTTATGATGGTTAATTTTATGTCTCAAGTTGGTTGGGTCACAGTGGCCAGAAATGTGGTCCAACAACATTATCCTGGATGTTTCTGCGAGAAACATTTTGATTAGGATGAACATTTAAATCAGAGGATTAAAAATTTTATTATACCACCATGAAATATATAATTACAAAGATGTTCATGTTTGGGTTTCAGTTATACAGTGTTCCAGCGCCCATCCCTCCACCAGTGCCCATTTACCACCACTAATGTCCCCTGATTCCCCTCTCCTCCCCAGCCTGCCTCTATGGCAGGCACTTTGCTATATCAGAGGATTTTTGAATAAAATTCTAATTCTATGGAATATAGGCAGGCCGTTTTTCATTAATTTAAGGTCTGTCTGGAGCTGAGCTCTCCTGACCAAGAGGAAGGGCTGCCAAACTTTGGACTAGAATTGCAAAATCAGCTCTCCTGTGTTCTTCTTGCTGCCTGTGCTGTAGGTTTTAAACTTGCCAATTTCCATAATCACAAGTCACATAGACCAATTGCTTAAAACATAGACATACGACCACACATACAGGCACACTCATGCACATATCCTATATTTCTACTTCTCTAATGGATGAACTCATTAGTATATTGCAGATTTACTCCATTGGTAAAGTAAGTAATGGTTGTTTCATGAGCTAAGGACCCCTCCATTTGGTTATGCCTATATCATTGATGCATAACTTTGAAGAATGCCCTATTGTCTTTACAGACACATTTCTCAGATGATAAAGATCTTTCTGTGTCCAGTTTCCACCCTCCACTTCAGCATCCAGTCAGCTCAGATGCGCAGCAGTGCAGTCCACTTCTCACTGCCCAGTCACTGACTCTCAAATCTCTATATCTTTGCATAAACTCTATCCTCTTCCTGAAATGACACCCCCATTGCCATTTCATCTGGCTAATTCTGATCCATGCTTCAAAAGTTCTCCTGGGATGCCATGGGATAGAATCAGGCATTCTTCCAAAGAGCATCACACCCCTGAGTGATAGTTTCTGGTATGCTGTCTCTTCTGCAGTGAGTTCCAGATTCCTTGAAAGTAGGGATACCCAATTTATCTCTCTACTCCCTCTTCCTGCCTTCAGTCTCCATGTCTGTTCCTGGTGTTCCATGAGGGAATTAGTAAAAAAATTCTATTGATAGAATAGAATTTTTTCTATTTTCCTAAAGTGTCTATTGATAGACACTTTAGGAAGTTAAACCAGGACTGGAGAAACTGGTATAGGGGTTAAAGTGTTTGCCTTGTATGTAGCTATCTCTAGTTTAGTCTCTAGCACCAAATAGTAGCTTAAGCATCACTGGATAAACTCCTGAGAACTACAGGAGTGGCTCAGGTAAATCTTAGCAATGCAGAATCCAAGTAGTAGGAGATCCTCGGGTTTTAGCACTGAATGCCAGTGGGTTGGTCAAGGATGCCAGTGGGAGGTGCCCCAGTCATCCTTAGCACTAGAAAGGAGATACCTTCAAATAAGCAAAATATTAGATACTGCTTTTAGAGTGGGACCAGTTACCCTCCATGTCCTTATGGATAGAATGCAAGATTATCATACTATGAGCACCAGATGTCTTCAGTGTTACAACTCCTGTTCAATAGCTCTTTGTTTAACAGCTCATGCAGGTTTGTCTCTGTGGACTATAGCAGTCCCAGATATAGGAACCTCTACACAGAGGCATTACTTGCCATTTCTCTTTTTCTCCACCTGGTTGTTTTGCCTTTCCACTGCTCTATTTCTCAGGCTCTATGCTGGTGCCACCTGTCTCTTCTCTCTCTGTTTCTCTCTCTCTCTTTCTCTCTGTCTACTTTTCCCAGTTGCCAGTGGACAAGGCCACAGGTCTTTATTGCTACCTTCTTTTGTCTCCTGGTCAACTGTAGATTTGTAGTGCACCTATGCAATGTCCTGTGTTTGTGTATATTACCTACCCCTGCCTTTTAGCTGCTTCTGCTACCTGATTCATACACTATGTAAATGAGATTTAAAATGACCAGCTGGATTTCTCACTCCCCCTTCTCTTCACTTTCCTGGTAACAGTGTCACTTATGTGCAATCTGTGACTATACGCCTTCACTACTCCCAAATTCCAGTGGTTAACTAACAGAATCCTCTCTGTGGGGCTTGTGGTAGGGCAGAATACTCTGAGACTTGAGGAACTGCTCAGTTTGAGCACTGAGGTGGGGTTTATTTGCAAATGCCTTCTCACCTCTGCAACACCTTTCCTTACAACTTCTCAAAATATTAATGAGGCGGGAACAGGTAGTAGGTGAAGTAATAAAAGTAGAACCAAAGTCTGGACAATCACATTCATCTCTTTCCTGTCAAAAATGTTCCATCTTAGTTATAGGAACAACCTTGGGTACCATATCTCTAGTTTTTCAAAAGACATTCATAGATAAATACCTTAGAGCAATGAAGAGACAACTTTGCTAAAATACATTTGATCCCTGAAGGCAGGCTCGCTGGCTGTTTTTATAGCAGTGTTATACTTAAGAGCCAGATGCTGAATAGGCTGAACATAATTCTGTCAGATTATGTGATTATTGCCTTCCTGGTTCTATCACTGACTTTCTCTAGAATTTTTTATGCTTCGTGCTTTTATTTCTCTGTACCTCAGTTTCTACATCTGTAAAACAGGGGGAAATTCTTTCAACCTACTAAACAGTAGGATAATGCAAATATACAGCCAGCATCTGTAAAGTACTCTGCAGTTCCATTACTTCTTGTCTATGGATTTGAAATAAGAATATTATTACTGAAAATGCCAGCTATCATCTGAAAGGGTTATTTCAATCAAAAGCCTTTTTATTCAGGAACATTTCATAAAGAAAAAGTGAAAGCATGCACATTCTCCTTGGAACTATCATAATTAGTCCCAGTAACAGTTGGGACATTTTTTTTTCAGTTCATTTATAGTCAGATTCTACAAAATTGAAAACATCCAACATCTGGGCTGAAAAAGTTGTACAAAGCCAGAAGCCCCCCAAATGGGCATGTGTGGGCTTCAGTGGCATAGGAGCCAGATGTACTTTTTGCCTTAACTATTCTTTCCAACCTTCAGAAAAAAATATTGCAATTTAATTCTCATTCATTATAAAATGTGTGAAATGTGTTATCTTCTCTAGTTTTTCTTTAAGTTAACATTGATTAGAAAATTCTCCCTAATCAGAAATTTTCAGAAAATTAATCTTTTAACAAATAATATAAAAGCACTAGGGAAACCTAGTTATAACCAGGGTATTATCTTTTACAGAAACAAACAATAGTTACTATTTACTGTTCCTGCATTATGGGTAGGCTCTGTTTTGAACTCTTAATAGGCACTACCTCATTTAATGCTTTTTATTGTTTTTATTTGGGGCTAAACTAGTAGCGTTCAGGGTTTACTCTTGACTTCATTCCCAGGATTCCTTCTGGCCATGCTGGAATCCAAAGGCAACTCTGGAGATGGAACCAGTGTTGGCTGCACTCAAAGCAAGTGAATTCTCCAATATGATATCCCTCTAGTTCTATCTCATTTAATCTTTCTCTCCATGAAGTATGTTCCATTTTCTTCTCCACTTTACAGGTAAAAAATAGAAGTAACAGATGGGTTAAGTAACTTTCAAAACATATTTGCACACATTAAAAAAGGAAACATTTAAGCTGCATCATAATGTTTGAAGGAATCCTTCATTTAATTCATTCTTAATAAGCAAGAATCTAAGACAGTTTTGATTTAATAAAGTTATCCTCAACCAGATTAAATCACTGTTTCTCCTGGGAAGAGCTACAGAAAGGCTTTAATATAGTTTCTAATGATCAGAGTGGTTGGGTTACAGGAAATAACCCCAATTTAAGAAGTAGGGAGGGGCAAGAGAGATAGTACAGAGGACATGGCACTTGCCTGGCACGATAACGACTTGGATCAATCCCTGCACTGCATGCGGTACCCCAAGAACCACCAGGGGTCACTTCTGAGCACCAAGCTAGGAACAGTCCCTAAGCACTGCTCACAACTCCAGCTCCCAACCTCAACCTTCCCACCCTCTAAAAAGAACTTGCTCAACTGTGGCATAGTGACAGTACAAGGGTTAATTCACTTGTCTTGCACGTAGTTGAGCCTAATTCAATCCCTTAGCACCTGAGCATGAGGCCCATCATCCCCGAAACAACAACCAAAAACTTGCCCAACTTCTAGCATCTTCTTGGATAGTCTGAGGAAAGAATGCACACACACACACACACACACACACACGGACAACTTTTTTTCAATTATTTACTAAAGAAAAGCTGTCTCTAATTGCTGTTGTTTTCAGCATACCATCCAACAGCATCTAGAAGCTTCCTCAGGGAAGCAGGGAAATTTACTGAATTGCCAAACAGCCTTAAAAAAAATCTACTGGGGAACTCGATCACAGGGTTTTGTGAACAAGGATAAAGCGAGTGCATTAGCACTGACTTGTTTCATGAAAAAGGCAATACACGCAACAGAACTTGATTACAAAATTTTGTTTTACAAACTCAAGGTAAGCTACATGGCCCTGGAGTACGGCACAGTTCCTGAGGGTTCTTCTGCCTTGTGATTTCTGAGCGAGGGCTCAGACTCTACTCCAAGAGCTTAGATAAAACCGAAAGGGTTTATGTGCACAGCATTTAACTTTCAACATTTCTTCATGGAAATTTACAATGCAGATAATTTACATATTCAATACCAGTGACAATTTACTTCTCCCCATCTGAACAGGGCTTTCAACTATGCCACTTGAACTAAATTAATAAACAGTAATTACAGAATGTTGTGTGAGCTAGCTGTTGATGTTGAGCAGATTCTAATCAACACCTTCTTTTAAGGGCCAATTAAAGCTGAATGTATGCAATATAAACATCTTCGAGTATTTAGACATGAACCACAGAACAAGGTAAAAAAATTAAAATATGAACAATTAGACTAGGGATGAAACTGTCGAACCTGGAGAGATGGACCCTTTTCAGCCAGTCTCTAAAGCCATGTTAATTTCTTTAAATGTTTTTTATAAATAGGGAGAGCCACAAGGGAGTCAGGACATTCCCTAGCCAGACTGAGATTTCTCAGCATCTTGAATATTTTCCAGAGGCCTTAAGTTTCACAGTATTTCTTTTTTAAACTGCATGAACAATTTCCCCTTAATTTATGAACATCTTGATGAAAACTTGCTTCTGACTCATTTATGTACAAGTTATATTTGTGTTGCTTGGCACCTAAGAAACCTTTCCCTAGGCACCATCTTCGACCACACAGGCACTGCATAAAGTATAAGGTGTGGCACGGGTCCCCCAGACAATTTATGTCCCAAATAAATAAAACACACCCAAATCATTAACAAGGATTAAAACTACAAAAAGACAAACTTTCACACTTGTGGGTTATCCTGGACTGAGCCAATGTCTTCTGCGTCCTAACATAACAGCATCTAGACTATATTGGAGGAGAGAAACAGAGTAAAATGGAAGAAATTCTAGTAATGGTATAGGTATAAAATTGCAAAGTGACAAAAGTATATGTTAGTGAATGGGTTTCTTCAATAGCTGAGAGAAATTGGTAAACAAAGTTCTTTTAGGGGTCGGAGCAATAGTTCAGTGGGAAGGGAGTTTGCCTTGCACACGGCTGACCCAGGTTTGATCCCCAGCATCCCATATGGGTCCCCCAAGCCTTGCCAGGAATAATTCCTGAGTGCAGAGTCAGGAATAACCCCTGAGCATTACCTGGTGTGATCCCCCAAAAAAGCAAAATAAAAACAAAACAAATTTCTTTTAAAACATGCATCTCGAGCTCAAAGCGATAGTACAGCTGGTTGGGCATTTGCCTTGCATGTTGCTGACCCGGGTTCAATCCCCAGCATCTCACATAGTTCCCTGAGCAGTGCCAGGGAATAATTCCCTGAGTGCAGAGTCAGGATTAACCCCTAAGCATTGCTGAAAGAGCAAGTAACAATAATAATAATAATAATAACAATAATAATAAATTTAAAAAGCATGCATCTCGAGTAGTTGGAAAGGGAGCAATTGTCCTGACAATGCCACTTTTTGTTTTGTTTTTAAATTTTTTATTTTTATTATACCACTGTGAGATATACAATTACAAGGATGTTCATAATTGGGTCTCATCATATAGTGTTCCAACACCCAGCCCTCCACCAGTGCCCCATTCCCACCACCAATGACCCAGCACTCCCTCCCACCCCAACCCCAGCCTGCCCCTATAGCAGGCACATTTTCTTTCTCTATTTCTCTCTCTCTATCTCTGTTTCTGTCTCTGTATTTTTCTCTCTCTTCCCTTACCCTTTGTCAATGTCACATTTTTGAGAGAGGATAGACAAGGCATTCACTGAAAATCTAGGACAAAGGACAAAGTTAGGGTTTATGCCTAGACATAGAGCTCAAGACCTGTTACCCACCCTTCTCCTTTCCACCTTAGCCCTCAGGGATACATTACCAGTGCCCTCTTTCTTCAGGCTAATAGGTTGATTTCTTGACTGTCACTTTTATAATAAACCTCAATGCTTTATAATATGCCTCAATGTCTCCAACATTTGTTCTCTCTCTATCTCTCTATCTATACCTGTCTCTCTCTGTCTCTATGTCTCTCTCTTTCTCATACGCTCCTCCTCTCTTTCCCATGTCTGTATTGTCCAAAATTTAATTATAAATAGCTTTGAGCACTTGACAAACTGGTGAGTTACCTATTTCTTACACAAGTATGCTCATCTTCTCCATTTGTCTATGTTACAAACTAACCAAGGACAGAGATTTCATAGCTTCACCATAGTACCTAGCATAGGACTCTTTATGTGAGCAAGTGCTAATCGAATATTGGTTGGATGAATATGAATGAAGCTTTCTTTAAAGTCAACAAAATGAAATTCTTGCTTTAACTTTAAATATTTCTTCAATAAAATTTGGAAGTATAATGATAGACTCTGTGCCAGAAATCAGAATTTCAAGATAGTTCTTATTCACTGTTCACATATTAAAGTGGAAGAATTATAAAGCCATGAGACTGGGAGGGACCACAGGAAATCATTTTATCCCAGAGTTCTGAATCCAAATAGGACTGTCTAAATATACCCTGGAAAAGTAATTTTTTGCTCTGTGAATAATCATAACCACATTCATAATAGCGATCATGTACTGTTTACAGCAGGAAGGAAAGGAGTCCTCACTGTTGTTCCTCCAGTTTGAGACTTGGGAGCCGAGTTTCTGTGGGGATCCATCTAGTGTGCCTGGAATGCTGCCACTAGGGAAGACACCTCAGACTCTCCCATCTTTTTACTCTTGATCTACTTGGTCCATCCCTTTCTTGTTCTTCCTCTTCACCACTCCACTTGATCCCCTGGATAATATCAAATGCTTCCCATGGCATCATCCTACATGTGAGTATAGGAAAAAAAGATCTGAAAGGCTGGAGAAAGTACAGCAGGCAGGTGCCTTGCAACATGCTGACCCGGGATGAATCCCCAGCATTCCATACAGTTGCTTGAGGACTGCCAAGAGTGATTTCTGAGTGCAAAGCCTGGAGTAACTCCTAAGTAATTAGGGATATGGCCCAAAAACAAACAAACAAACAAACAAACAAACAAACAAACAAACAGTAAAAGCTCTGGAGGGATAGCTCAAGACCTTGTTTAACTCTTGAGCTTTTTTCCCCCTATTTCTATCCACATGCAAACCAATTTCACTGGCTTAGTACAGATTACTTCAAACATCATATGTCCTTATGTAAAACCTGGTCCCCCTACTCCATGAGGGCCACCATTTTCCACATCCGGACTCCCCTCTCATAAGAACTCCACCCAGCAGAAGAGCTGATCATAGACTGGCCCATCGAGACCCACCCTGCAGCAGTCTTTTTCAAGTCCAGCCCAGGTATGCTGATCCAGAGACTCACAGACATGGGGCAGAGCTGCTACCAGCTCTCCCTGTGCCCAGCCCATCACGAGGCACCGGGAGGGATGGCGGGTTCTAGCCCTGGCCCGCCACCCCAGTAGAGCTTCACAAGAAGCCAGACAACCCCCACTCCATGAGGGCCGCCATTTTCCACATCCGTACTCCCCTCTCATCAGAACTCCACCCAACAGAAGAGCTTATCACAGCCCGGCTCACACTGCCACTTGTGGCTGTGCGGTTCATCAATAAATGCTGGAGATCAGAGGTGACTACAAGAGTATGTCACCCACACGGCAAAGCCCAGCAAGCTACCAGTGTCATATTTGATATGCCAAATACTAGTAACAATTATATACCTCATTCCCTTGACCTGATGCAATGGTTTGAGGCTCTTTATGTTCCTGGAGCAAGCAGATGCCCTTGGGCTCTACTAGCATGAGACAGGACATATGGAGATGTTACTGGTGCCTGCTCGAGCAAATCGATGATGAACGGGAAGACAGTGATATAATGATATCACTGGTGCTTTTCCTATGAAAACAAGCGCCTTTTTTCCCTATTAAGACCTTACTATCTTGCCTAGACTAAATATCTGAGCTATGTCCTTGACAATATGTATATAAAAGAAATGTAGATTCTTTGCGGTCTAATAAAACTACATTTGGAATATACCTCAGCTGTTGGTTAAGAGCTCTGTGACTATACCTAATTTTCTTAACTTCTCTGATTATATTATTTATCCTGGAAATAAAACTATACTTGGGGTGGAGAGATAGAATAGAGGTTAATCTGCATGCAGCCGATTCTGGTTCAAATCCCCAGTACAACATATGTTCCCTTGAGCACCAACAGGAGTCACTCCTGAGCACAGAGCCACAGGCATAGGGCCTGAGCACAGCCAGGTGTGCCCTGTCACCAACAAACAAATATACTATCAAGGATATCCCATATTTTACCTTACATAAGTGTTCTTTATTATGCATTATTAAGAAAAGATGAGATCATGCAGTTTGCTGCAACATGAATAAACTGGAGAATACTGTGTTATGCAAAGTAAGAAAGAGGGAGAAGAACAAATACCAGATGATTTCACTCATCTGTGGAAGATAGAGAGCCAAAACAAGGGTATAGATAGTACTTAACAATGGCAAATCTTTGGCCCTGGATTAAAGTCTTACCAACAAATAGTGGTGGGAAAGAAAGGGAGGAAAAAGTTAGGACTAGAATGACATAGTCAGTGGTGGAGTGTCCTGGGCATTTTGGTGACGCTGGGTACAGTAACTTTGAACATCATTACTATAAACATAAATACTACTGTAGCCACATGACTTAAACTACAATAAAGTATTATAAGAAATATTCCTTTACTTTTTGTCTTGCCTTTCCCTTCCCTTCTTTTCTACTCCCTTTCTTCTCCTGTTCTTCACCCTCTGCTCTTCTCCCTACCCTAAAGCACATGCTATCAATCTCGCATTTAGGTAAACAAACACTTCTCTCCATCCCTACTCTTCTTATCATCTAATCCATCCAGGATTTCTGCCTGTCTTTCCATGTTCTCTAATCTATCCTGCTCTATGCTTCCATTTACATGTAGGCATGGAATTCATATTCGTTTCCGGTGCCTCCTAAAGAAAAAATTAAAATCTTTGGAAATACATTTGAGGTCTTTCATAACTGAAATTTTCCACTATTCTCTTTAGCAAGTCTCTGAAGGTTCCCTTTGGTTTCTTTTGAGTCCTTGCCTTTCCCTGAACATGCATGTTTTATAACTTTTTCACACATGGTATTTTATCTAGAATTTTCCCACCCTATCCAACACACATACAATATGACAAACTTAAAGTAGTTCCTTGACACTGGTTAAATATGAATTCCTCTAACAAAACCTGCTTGAACCACTCACATTTTGTGTTTTCCAATTCCCTAATTAATTGTGGACACTCCCCCATTGTCTGTAGTTTTTTTTTTTATTACTTGTATATTCTCAGACCACTACAGATTATATACTCCCTGAATCCAAATGTCTTCCATCCTGAAATTTTCTGTCTTTATAAATTCACTTGTATCACTTGTCTTCCGTTGTTCATCGATTTGTTCGAGCAGGTGCCAGTAACATCTCCATTCGTTGGGAATGAGATCCATTATTGTTACTATTTTGGGCATATTGAATACACCATGGGTAGCTTGCCAGGCTCTGCTATGACTCTGGGTTCATCCAAGGAGGCCCAGTCTTTTTCTGTGTCAGAGCATCAACCATCCAGGGCCCACGGGGCAGGCCCTGGGTGTAAAAAGCCTGTCTCCTGTCTGCCACCTGCCGACACAGCTGGGCACCGCAGTCACACCTACAACACCCATACCAAAAGCACTTCCCCTGGGACAGAAGACTATTAGGTTTCTATCCTGGGCTTTGGTATCAGAGAATACAAGTTTCAAATCTTAGTTTTGCTGCACATTAATTGCAGAGTTTTGAAGAAATTGGTCAAACTTCCTGAGCCTTTAAAAGTATTTTACTTATACAGCGAGTAAGAATCAATCAAAGGTGACTTCTGTAACTGCCACACCCTCTAGCAGTGTTTACATAAAAGAGAGGTCTCATTAGAATGAACCTTGACTTAAATAAGATTAAGCTGGGTGTGGGCAAAACAACAAAGCTCCCAGATTAGCTAAATCTGTCCTCCAACATATGTCCTCCAACATATGTTATGAAGATTAAATGACTGATATAAAGATAGACATATAGGTCAATGAATAGAATTAAGAGCCCAGAAATAAACTCTTACTTTTTATGCTCAATTGGTTTTATATGAGGATGCAAAAACAGTTGAACAGTAAAAAAAATTCAACAAATGATGTAAATGATGCAAATGACAAAAGAAAATTTACATGCAGAAGAAGTTGATCTCCTGTCTCATAAAATATAAAAAAATTAACCCCAAATTGAACATAGATCTAATTATGAGTAAAAGTAGATCCATCAAATTAAATTATTTGGAGAAGATATAGGAGTAAATTTCTGTGACTTCAGATTAGACTGAAACTCACATACATGGGGCAGAGCTGCTACCAGCTCTCCCTGTGACCATCTGATCACGAGGCGCCCAGGAGGGAAGGCGGGTTCTAGCCCTGGCCTCCCCATCCCAGCAGAGCCTCGCAAGAAGCCAGATGAACCCCCCACACCATGAGGGGCCACCATTTTCCACATCCAGCCTCCCCAGCTCATCAGAGGTCAACTCAGCAGAAGAGCTTATCACAAGCCTGGCTCGTGCAGCTGTGAGGTTCATCAATAAATGCACAAGATGAGTCAACTACAAGAATATCCCACCCGCACGGCAGAGCCTGGCAAGCTACCCTTATTGTGTTTGATATGCCAGATACTAGTAACAATTATAGACCTCATTCCCATGACCTGATGGAATGGTTTGAGGCTCTTTATTTCCTGGAACAAGCAGATGCCCTTGGGCCACACTAGCATGTGACAGGATGCATGGAGAAGTTACTGGTGCCTGCTCGAGCAAATTGATGAACAATGAGAAGACAAGTGATACAAGAGATAGGAGTAAATTTCTGTGACCTCAGATTAGGCAATAACTTCTTTTTTGTTTTAATTGAATCACCATGTGTCAGTTTACAGTTGTGTTTCTGACTAACTGACAGTATTAGGTAAAGAACCAGTCCAGAGGCTCTGGACTCCCTTTAAGACTCTTCAAACTATTTCCTTGCTCTGCCCTGACACAAGTTCAGACAATCCTCTCTGCTCCTCTAACTCTCTATTTTGTCAGGCTCTCTGCTCCTCCAACTGACAGCCAGGCTGAGAAACCAATCTCAACAGTTTTTCCAACTTTTATATCCCCATAATTTGGATATTGGCCATCCCTGTAAGAGTTAAAAGCCATCCCTTTAAGGAATCTCTAAAAGGGACCCAACAACCATGAATTACAAGGTTATGAAGATATTTATGATTGAATTTCAGAAGTATATTAAGCAGCTTAACAATAACTCACATCCTTTGGACCAACTAGTTTCAGAAGTATATTGTTCCAACAGTAATCCTTTTACCAGTGCTCACTGCCTTCTATAGGCATCATTTATTAAATACAATACTCAAAGTACAAGAGACAAAAGAAGAAAAAGATAAATTGGACTTAATAAAGTGAAAGAATATGGGTTATCAAATATTTCACTATTATTCAACATAATTTTGGAAGTTTTGACCACTGCAATTAGACAAGAAAGAGAAATTAAGGTAATCCAAATTGCTAATGAAATGAAATTTGACTATTTGCAGATGGTATGATATTGTACAGATAAAGCAGTACGTACTCCACAAAAATGTCCTGGAAATTATAAACCTATACAGTAGTCTTCTTACATGCAAAGAAATGATGTAGAAGAGAAAGCATTTTTTAAACTATTCCATTTATGATAGGGTCAAAAATGCTCAGGGATCTAGGAATCAATCTAATAAAGGACATGAAAAGCCTGTTCAGTGAAAATTATAATCTACTTCTAAAAGAAATAAAAGAAGACACAGGATATTGAAACATTCCTTGTTTGTTGAGTAGAAGGATCAACATAGTTAAAATGCCCATTTTACCTGATGATTTATACATGCAATCACCACCAAAATTCCCATGCATTCTGAACGGACATAGAACAAAGATTTCTAAAATTCCTTTTGAACTATAAAATTTCCCAAAATAATTCTGAGGAAAAAAAGAAGATGAAAGGCATTAGATTCCCATACTGTAATCTTTACCAAAAACCTATAGTAATCAATAGTGTACAATACTGTATTAAAGACAGACTCTTAGACGAAGGCAACAGAATTAATGTCATAGAGATAACCTCTAGAGACTAAGCACAGTTAATTTATGGCAAATGGTACAGGTATATGAAATGGAGAAAGGAGAGCCTCTTCAACCAATGGTACAGTAACTAGGGCACATGCCTTGCATGCAGCTGACCCATATTCCACCCCTTTATTCCTATATGGATAACACTGAGTACTGCCAGTAGTACTCAAGGTTATCTTTATCCCTGAGCATAAAGTCATGAGTGAGCCCTGAGCACTACACACACACACACACACACACACACACACACACACACAATCACCACCCCCATGAAAGAAAAACAAATAGTGCTGGAAAAACTGATTAGCCACATGCAAAACAAGCAAAACAATGAATTTAAACCCCTATCTCAATTCATGCACAAAGATCAATTCAAAATTGATTAAGGAACAAAAATGGATTAAGGACATCTATATCGAACATAAATACATCCATAAAATCTATCAAGGTAAACATAGGCAAAGTCATCCAAGATCTTAACCTCAGAGAACTCCTAAATGATGTGACCTTGTTGGCAAAGAAAATAAAAACAAAAGTAAATAAATGAACTTCATTAAATTTAAAAGCTTCTGTCACTTGTCACTTGTCTTCCGTTCATCAATTTGCTCGAGTGGGTGCCAGTAACATCTCCATTTGTTGGGAATGAGGTCCATTATTATTACTGTTTTGGGCATATCTAATACACCACGGGTAGCTTGCTAGGCTCTGCCATGGCTCTGGGTTCATTTCAAGGGACCCAGTCTTTTCTATGTCAGACCATCAACCATCCAGGGTCCACGGGGCAGATCCCTGGGTGGAGACAAGCCTGTTTCCTGTCTGCCACCTGTTGCTGCAGCCAGGCACCATAGCCACACCTGCAATACCTCAAGGGGTAGAGAAAAGCTTCTGTACCATGAAAGAAATGAGATCTAAATTAAAGACAGCAGTTGATTAGGAGAAAATATCTGTACAACATACATCAGAAAAAAGGGATAATATCCAAGATATATGAAACACTGAAAGCTCAACAACAACCATAATAACAACCTATCAAAAAGTGGGGAGAAGAAGCATAGACCTTTCTTCTAAAAAATTCATAAAGATGGTCAATAGGTATGCAAAAATATTTATCATCACTGATAATCAGCGAAATGTAAATCAAAACAACACTGAGAAATCACCTCACACCAATGAGAACAGTCTATATTAAAAAGATTGAAAACAGTAAGTGTTGGTGTGATGTGGTGAAAAAAGGACACTCATCCATGCTGAGAGATCTCTTGGCTTAGCCTTTCTGGAAAACATTTCTCAAAACAGATTTCTCAAAACATACAATTAGAACTTCCATTTGAATTTGTGTTCCCACGTATAGGACTCTCCCCAAGGATACCAAGACATTAATTCAAAATGACATATGTTGGAGGACAGATTTAGCTAATCTGGGAGCTTTGTTGTTTTGCCCACACCCATCTTAATCTTATTTAAGTCAAGGTTCATTCTAATGAGACCTCTCTTCTATGTAAACACTGCTAGAGGGTGTGGCAGTTACAGAAGTCACCTTGATTGAATAACTTCTGACTTATACATCTACTAAGACTTCTATGTTTACTAGATTGGGCACAGCTTCTCTTTATACACACTGCACCCAATGTGGGACAGTTAGAATTTACCAGGAGACTACCACCCTGGCTACGTTGAGACTATAGGAAGACTATAGGAAGGATCATACTAGTTTGCTCTAAGCAGGCAAGAGTTGACCCTTTCAGTACACGAGAACAAGATACTCAGAATCACCCTGGTGCAGATAATAATAAGAAGGACCTTGTGGGTACCATCTAGATTACATGAAGCTCATGAAGTTAAGATGTATTACTTTATATCAGCCCTCTCTCTCTCCAGCGTTTTACATAAGAGATAATCTCCTTAGTCCTTGGCATAACCTTTGTTTATACCTGCAATAGGGTGTGGCACTACACTCTGTTTAGGGTTCTTTGTTGACATGACAACCTCCCCATCGGATGATCGAATTACTTTGGTGTATATAAGGGGCTGACTTGAGGCCCCCTTCACCTTTTGCCTTTTGGTTCCTCAGCCTTCAGCTTTTGGCTCCTGCGGCCCTTGGCTTTTAGCTTTCGGCTTTTTGCTCTTTGGCCTTTTGCTCCTTCTTCTGGGTAGGACTCAGCTCGGGTGAGATCCTTTCTCTTCGGTGGGAGATTTAGGCTCTTTTGTATGGTCTAAGTTCGGACCAGAGCTAGAGCTTGTTCATTATATTGGATTGCTGTAGAAGAGCTTTTGTACTATTAAAAGCCTTTTTGGAACTGCACCGGACTCGTGAGTTTTCATCTATTCTCCGGCGTCCTCGGAGGTAGAAGACAACCTCTGTCCTGACACTGTCGGGGACCCCAGAGGCGTTCCCTGACAGACATACATACAGTTATGTCCATTATAGCTCTACACACACACACACACACACACACACACACATACACACACACTCACACAGAGGAATATTATGTCACTAGGAGAAAAGATACAATTTTGCAATTTGATGCAAGCTGCATGAAATTGTTTGGTGTCATATTAAATGAGCGTAAGTGAGAAAGTAAAAGATAAGGGGCCAGAGCTGTAGTACAGCAGGCAGGGCATTTGCCTTGCACACAGGTGACCTGGGTTCAATACCTGGCTTCCCATTTGGTTCCTGAGCACATCCAGGAGTAATTCCTGATTGCTGAGCCAGGAGTAACCCCTGAGCATTGCCGGTGTGACTCAAAAAAGGAAAAAAAAAACAAAAAAGTAAAAAGAAATACCAGATGACCTTACTCATGTATAAAGTATAAAAAACCAAATGGGTTGACAATCACGAATAAAAATAAATCCTAATACATTACCACTAGAACGTGGAACAGAGGGTGTGGGGGAAAGGAAGGGACCAGTGGAGGAATAATGGTGGAGGAATCTGGAATCACTGGTAGTGGGACTGGTGTAGAGCTATGCAATTATTATTTTTTCAAGTATTTTATTATACCACCGTGAGATCTACAATCTACAATTTTAAAGATGTTCATATTTGGGTTTTGATCGTACAGTGTTCCAGCACCCAGCACCAGTGCCCATCTCCCACCACCAACATTCCCGTTTCCCTCTCCCTCCCCCTGACCGCTTCCATGGCAGGTTCTTTTATTTCTTTCCCTTTCTCTCTATCTCTTTGTCTTTTCCTTCCATTCCAGATTGTGGATTACAGTACATACATTAAAGGGTTGTCATGTGTATCTTTTGCCTGTATTTAATGCTCAGTTCTAGGTTAGAATTAGTACTTTCGACAATTGTTACAGCTCTGCAATTATAAAGGTGACTTTAATATTATTATAAACTCTGATATGTCAAAATAATTTAAAGTGCAATAAGCTTAAATATAACCAGAGAATAGAAGAAAATATTTTCAAATTGTAGAACTTTAGGTTCAGAATATATAAAGAACTCTTAAACTCAATAATAAGAAATAAATTGTGGGAGCCAGAACAAAAGAAAGTAGGTAAGGCTCTTCCCTTGCACATGGTCAACTGTGGTTCAATCCATACTACTCCATAGTTCCCCCAAGCCCATCAGGAGTGATCCCTAAGCCCTGAGAACTGCAGGGTTGTGGCCCCAAAACCAAATAAAAACTTGAAAGAGGAAAAAGTATTTTAATATTTTTTAAATAAAAATATACATGCATAGGCTGAAGCAATAGGTCAATGGGCTGGAAAGCATTCTTTCGTGCAGAAGTCTCAGGTTTGAGGCCCAAATCACATGGTCCTCCAAGTATCACCAGAAGCAACTTTGAAGTGCTAAGCCAAAGTAGAACTGCTAGGTGTGCCCTCACCCCCATAAAAAGGGAGGAAAAGAAAATCCACATCGGTCCAATAGCACATAAAACATGTAAAACATTGTTATTAGTAAAATATGAATCAAAGCCACAATGATATCTTTATACTTATAAAGATAACACACATTAATAGTTTGGTGTCTCCTTATATACAGAATTATCATATGATTCAAGATTCAATGCTTCTGTAAATAAAAGGAAAATCAAAAACAGATGTCTACAGAACATCTTGCACACCACTGCTCATTAGAGAATCAAAGAATCAAAATGATTCATTTTTGATTCATAAGAATCAAAATGTGGGAAAACCTTCTAGTGTACATCAAATGATGAAGAAACAAAACATAGCATATTATACAATAAGAATGATATATAAAAAACATAAAGTACTAGTGGATGCTATAATATGGATGAATCACAAAGCATGACAAGTTAAACTGAGAACAAAACCCCATCTATTTATTCCAATTATATGAAATGCTCCAAATAGCAAATCCTTAGAGACAAAAGGTGGGTTAGTTGTTGCTGGTATCTAGGGTAAGGTGAGTGGAGAGTGACAGTTGAAGTGTAGATGTTTCTACCTGGAGAGCGATGCTGAAGGAAGTGTAGATGTTTCTACCTGGAGAGTGATGCTGAAGGAAGGGTAGATGTTTCTACCTGGAGAGTGACAGCTGAAGGAAGGGTAGGTGTTTCTACCTGGAGAGTGACAGCTGAAGGAAGGGTAGGTGTTTCGATCTATTTTCTACCTGGGTTGATTAAATTACACTGGAATTATATTGTGATATGGTTACACAACTCTGTCTGTGAGTATACAAGAATCCCCAAAGATAATGCTTTGACAAAGTAGATTTCATGGCATGTGACATTTTATGTCAATAAGTGTTTATTAAAGTGATTACAATTAATTTACAAATTTAAAGGGGGATTAAATAAATAGTACACAATAAGTGCTAGCTACTAATATGTATGTCTCTAGTTACTAGTATAGTGTAATGTGTGTGTTTGCTATAATGTCCAGATTGATTTTGGTAGTCTAGAACAAAAACACTTTGAAGATAGAAACCATGACTATTTAAAAAACAATGCCTTGGGGCCAGAGTGATAGAACAGCGGGTAGGGCATAGGGCATTTGCTTTGCATGAGGCTGACCTGGGTTATGGTCTCCCAGGCACCGCCTGGAGTTAATTCCTGAGCGAGGAGCCAGGAGTTACCCCTGAGCGTAGCTGGGTGTGACCCAAAAAGGAAAAAAAAAGTCTTGTTCTTGTCTCTTCACTGCCTGAGAGACTTTTGACAAAGAAAAAAATTAAACATAACACAAATAATGTAAGATAACATAAGAGCAGTAGATAAATGAAAATAGATTAATGAGTGAACAAGTGAGCTTTTCACTAATACATTCAGCACTTTTATTTTATGCTGGGCTGGGTCATAGACACTTTGAGGAAGCTAGAAGCAAATCCACAGGGATATAGTAAGTTTCAGAGACCCTTCATAGTTATTTTCAGTACTAAGTTTGGAGGGAGAGATGCTAAAGAGTAATAAAAATAGGTTTAAAAAATCTAGAGATAATTCTTGAAATCTCACTTGATCTGACCCATTCACTGTTTTTTTCTCTTAGGTTGGAGTGCTTTCGAAATTAACAAATCAAAAACTCAGAATATTACAAAAAAAAAAAAAAAAGCTCACAGTTAACCAAAAGTCAACGTTTTTAATTACTTTTATTCAAAAGTACATTCTCACAAAAAGCTACCAGCAGCTCTTTAGGAACTCTATGGAGACGGCACATATCATGACTTTGTAATTCCTGCCCCATTTTACATAGAATTCCATGCTTCACTCATGCCCTGCTAGGAGACTGGCAATCAGTCACAGCATATTTTCTACCAAGCCTGGATATGGCCTAAACACCTTTCTCAACACAGCACTCCCCCGAACACTACCAAACTGGTTCAATAATCTGCTGCTCCAGAACAAATTACCCTAAAGCTTAGTGGCCTAAAACCACCGCTTTATGATCTCTCACACTTTGTGGGTTGACTGACCCCAGCTAAAGAGTTATTTCACCCTATAATGACACCTGGGTTGTAGTTATCTGTAACTAGGCCAAAATGTCCCAGACGATACATGCTCATGATTGAAAGTTGGTTCTAGCCTTCAGGTGGGAACTCACGATCACGATCACGATCTTCCCGTTAATCATCTATTTGCTAGAGCGGGCACCAGTAATATCTCCATATGTCCTGTCTCATGCCAGTAGAGCAAAGGGCATCGGCTTGTACAGGAACATAAAGAGCCTCAAACCATTATATTAGGTCATGGGAATGACCAAATATAATTGTTACTGGCATTTGGCATGTCAAATACAACACGAGCAGCTTGCTGGGCTTGCCGTCTGGGAGGCATATTCTTTAAACACCTCCAAATAAAGCATTTATTGATGAACCGCGCGGCAGCGGCCGTGCGAGCCGGGCTGTGATGGGCTGGTCGGTTGGGTGGAGTTCTGAAGAGAGGGAATGGAAAATGTGGATTTCCGGATGTGGAAAATGGAGGCACCCATGGAGTGGGTTGGGGGGTCGTCTGGCTTGTTGTGAGGTTCTGCCGGGGTGGTGGGCCAAGGCTAGAACCCACCATGCCTCCCGACTGCCTCATGAGCGGCTGGGCACAGGGAGAGCAAGGAACCGCTCTGCCCCATGTCTAAGAGTCTCTGGACCAGCATACCTCGGGAACTCAGATGAGGCTATTAACTCAAAAACTTCAGTTCTTTGCCCTGGTCTCTCTATTGTTTAGCCTGGTCACAGCATAGCTGACAAACTCCAAGAATGGAAGCTGCCATTTCTGATTATCATTTCCACCATACTGTACTAGTCAAAATCAGTCACCACAATAGCTCATTCTCAAAAGGAAGAGAAATAATTTCTTACCTCCTGAAATTAAGTGCAGTTTGTGAGTACTGCAAGATGTAAAATTGTTGGGTGCCAACTTTTTAGGTGCCTAAACAACTTGATCATTGACTGCAGATTCTCATATTCCTCTTGTATATAGAATAGATCACCTGCCTCCCCAGATCTCCAAAAAATATCCAAGTTATGGCTAACCATCATCTCTGAAATTTCTTGAAAACTTCGGTCTGAAAATTTCTTTCCCAAATCAGGTACAGATGTGGATGATATTGTGTGCTGTTACTCTAATATGGCTTTTCAAATTCCAGGACTTGTAAATTAAAAACATAAGTTTTCTCCTCCTCAAACACCCAAATGTGCCAGTAAGAACATATAATGTAGCTTTAATAGATGTTCTCATTTACAATTGGGATGAAGGTATAGGCGCTGCATAAAATCAGTGGTCCATAGCAATTTTGAAATCCTGTAATGCTAGAGTCAAAGGAATGTTTCGGAAATAGGCCTCAATCTTGCTACCTGAAATAATTTCTCAGGGTTTTTGTTCTGCTCACTGATTTTTTACCTTAATTCTCTGAATCAGTCTTTCTTTTTCCATTAGAAATGTTGCTTGTCAATATCTTTGAAAATCTTTTTTAATCAAAGGTATGATATCGGAGATTGGTTTTGAATTGGATTTTTTAGTCCAAGTTGATATTATTTTAATTTGGTGTTAGGTTTTACTATATCATATTATCATTTAACCCACTTAAAACAATCTACATCCACAAAAATTCCCAAAGTTCTCTATCTTGGATGTAGTATCAGGTTGCCATGGTAAAATGCCACTAAGACTTGTAGAAACTCTTTTGCCTTGCCTTAGCAGTGTAAGATATGGAACCTTAAAGTCTTAAATTTTTGTCCAATTCAAAGAAGCAAACACCCCAAAATCTCAAATCTTTCTGAGATTTTTCACAAAGGCTTTTTAACATTACGTCCTTAATCCAAGCTCATCGTCATACTGGCAATGTCATAGAATGAATCTCTGCTTCCAACTTTTTAATTTAAAAATACTCTATTAGGTGAAGTTGAAAATGAGGAGGTTTTTATTTTACAACTCAGCAGATCCTCAGAAGGAATGTTTTCTCCTGATAATACTTGAAAATTAAACAGTTCTATCTTTAATTTATCTCTTTTTTATCTGCATTTATCAGTAACCACTTCAAGCAATCAATTGGCCCTTTCAAGATTATACCTGATAATCTTCTCAGGAAAATTCACAAGTTCATTAGCTGTATGTTCCTCTTTCATATTATTGCAGTGCCACTTACTGCCACTAGATAATTCGGATTATTTCTTTGTCTAGCCTCCAATATAATAATTTAACTACAATACTCTACCAGAACTTTTCTTAAAACCATTTATGGCTTCACTTCGCTGTCTGTTCTGAAAACTAGTGCTCAGGTTTATATTTTTATTATGGCAATGCCCACTTCTAGGTAAAATGATGTTTTAGATGTCTATTAATTATAATAATTTTTAAAAAAATATTCTTCCTGAACTTTAAACAAATAGTTTTATTGCTTCTCACAATTCTGTGGGTCAGGAATTCAGGTAGGCTTAGCAGTGATAGCTTATATCTTCTAATACAAATTGATATTTGGTAGGTTTTTCATTTAGACTATTTAAAGCAAAATACAACCACAAACATTGCAAAATAAATCCTTTTCTACCTTGATGGAGTGTCAGGGTACCATTGGAAAATGTCACTAAGACTTGTAGGCACTGCTATTCATGCAGGGCAGAGCAGTGATGGCTTATATCTGCCCTTCATGGCTACTGCTTGTTTGGGAACACTCAAAACTGCTTCTTCACTTACAGGACTAATGCTTCAGCTAAGATGGCTCAAGGAACTGGGATGGCTGAAATAACTTGCCTGGAGTCATATGACTAGTGCTTAAGATGTTGGCTGGGTTCCCTGGTTCTCTTTCATGGAGTCTCAGGGTCTCTCCCTTCCACATGGCCTCTCCACATGGTCTATAGAGCAGAGCAAACAGACTTCTTACAAGCAGTTCAGAGCTTCCAAGAGCAAAAATCAAACACTGCCAGGCTTTTGTCTGGTTTGAGCCAAATTGTGCACAATCACATCCTACTGGTCAAAGCAAGCCAGAGGAAAAGCCTAGATCTGAAAATAGTAGTTACACAATGGTGCAAATACCAGGAGGAATGATTTGTTGGAGGGAGCATAATACAACCAACGCCTCATACTCTACTGCAACTGGCATGGAAGAGCAAATCTGTTTGCCATTCCTGACCTTTTGCTAGACCTATTTGTTCTCATCTGAAGTATATCACAGCTTGGAAACAGATGTGTGGCATCATAGTAACACAGTCACATTGCCACATGCTGGTGCGGAGACATCTCACATGGCAGCCTGTCCTCACAGTGGCCTGTCCTTTTCTTCCCCCTCCTTTCACCACTAATCCCCTCATATCCCTTGACACACTCCATGTAAACCATTAGTGTTTAGTTTACTTTCTTCACTGTGTTGTCCATAGAGTATTTGAAGAAAACTGTTTCAGATTGCCAAACATTTCCTATTATTAGCAGTTCCCATTTTGGGAAGGCCAACTGTTAGCAACAAAAATAAAGAATAGGGACACCTGATAACCCCTGCCCACAGAATGGGAGCACTTGTGTCTCAGATGCTCCAGGATAAATGGCAACTGAAGCTTCAAATCTGGGATAGGATAAAAACACTGAGTGTTTATTGAACAGAAGGATCTTACCATAAAGACTCTATGGCTGCAGTTATCTGTGACCTCCCAAAATTCCATACGAAATGTTGAATGTTTGCATATTTTTTGTAGAGGAAAAAAAATGCACAATTAGCATTTGTCAGATTATTAAAAGGGACTTTATGACCCAGAAAAGGCTGAGAATCTGTTCTCACATAGAATTACATGATACACTTCTCCCATCACTCAAATACCAGCTTTAAATCTGTCCTAAATTATACCTTTCCATTTTTGTATGAAGTGTAGTGTTTATCCAAACACTCATCAATGAACAATGCTGCTCTACTATTGGATTGTTACTGTGTGATCTTTTTTGGTCCTTCCCTTAACTCTTCTCTTGTGCTAACTTTCTCTCCCTCTTCATTCAGTGCACAGCCTGAATATTCTATCTGTTTCTGTCTTTTAAATGTTTCAAATATATTCCTGGGCATGATTTTTTATTTCTGATATTGAATAGGGTCTGTTCTAGATAGAGCTTAACAGTTGGAAGAAATGGAATTGTCTCAGACCTATAGAGTAACAACCTGAAATGAAAAATAGTAGATAATAATGAAACACTGGTACGTGCTTCCACATAAGTTTTGCTTCACCAAAGATAAGTCCTTAACATACTTAATAATAGACTTGGTTTAAATTGTATTGTGATGAGTGTGTGTGTGTGTTGTTGGGAATTAAATCCAGGGTTTCTTATGTGAGAAGCATATATTCTACTATTATTCTAATTCATGGCCCTTTAATATATTCTTTAATTTCCTGTAAATCACAATAAGTGAGAGTGTAGGAATTTCCCCCATTTATTTCAGTTTTCTGCTCCTCACTGTGTACATCCCAAATGACACAGAAAGAAGAGAAAGAATTGTCTGCTCCATTACCATGTACAAATAGAATTTCTTTCCATGGATGCATCTCCTAACAGATTACTGTAAACAATTCTTATCCATTCAATTCATTAAGCATGTAATAATTCAGGCAACCAGCGAGTTATGGTGATGACAACAAAGGAGATTAAAACAGGGTATCTGTCCTCAAGTTGCTGCCAGTCTAGTGGGTGAGTAAGATTATGATAACGAAGAGACGGTGAAGAATAAGATTTACAGTCCAGTTCTCTCAGAGAAAAGCTATATAAAAACTGTTTTCGCATCTCCCACCACTGCCTTCAATCTTCTAGAACTTTCTGCTCTTACTATCTTTCTCTTCTTGCTCAAAAAAGTAAAAGCGAAAATAGAAGGGCCTCTCACTCTAATTTCTTATCATTTCCCCCTCCTTTTTCCTTCTGAAAATTCATCTCCCTTTCTAGATTCATTATCCTAGACAAGGAAAGCCATTTCTGACCTTTCTTGAGCTAATTTTCTGCATGATAGATCCTTTTCCTGTCCACCCTTGAATTCGTGGATCCCTTTTTACCTGACAAACTTGTGCTGGTTGACTCACATGTTCAAGCTGTGTGGTAGACTCTAGAGACACAAACACAAATCCAATCACTATCTTGAGGAAGCCTGTTTACAAAATTCTTGATCTCCCAGGGATTTGAGCATGTCTCCATATAATATTCCCTTCTTATTTCTCCCACCTTCTCTCTGACTATTTTTATTTCCATCTCTACTGCTGTTAGAAGCCTCCTATGAGAAGGAAATTATCTATAATGGAACAGGAACATTAAAAGCATCAGTTTTCTTGAAAATTATTGAACTCAAGAGGGGTTCACATCAGGTTTTGAATTTTAAGAACAATGTTATAAGAAAAAGTTTTTCTAGCTAGATTATTTTAATATGTGACCCTTTCTAGCTCTTTTTAGGTAATATAACTTCAGGCTATTCGAATTTTCTATATGTTTCCATCAATGCCATATTATGGTGGAATTTCACTAAAAATTCCTAACTTTAAACAACCTGTGACCAAGGTAGGCAGTCTGGAAGTAATTGATACCTACTTCTCTGCAGAAGCAAGTCCAAATGTGCATATAGGATAAAGTGATGCTGAAACAATTCGGAGTCTCTTTAATCTGCTGGCACACCACCCAAGATGAACTCATACTTGAATATGAATTTATTTGTCCATTTATTTATAGAAAAGACATTCCCTGCACTTTAGTCATATAGTCATGACTGCATGTAGTCAGTACTAAGATATTATAGCAGTGAAAATATAAGCACATTTCCTGTTTGATAGAATTTTCAGCCCAGCTAGAAGTACAATGATATAGTATCACTGTATCACTGTCTTCCCGTTCATCTTCAATTTGCTTGAGCGGGCACCAGTAACATCTCCATATGACCTGTCTCATGCAAGTAGAGCCCAAGGGAACCTGCTTGCTCCAAGAACATAAAGAGCCTCAAACCATTCCATCAGGTCATGGGAATGAGGTCTACAATTGTTACTGGTATCTGGCACATCAAATACGACACGGGTAGCTTACCAGGCTCTGCCGTGCGGATAGCATACTCTTGTAGTCATCTCAAAATCCAGCATTTATTGATGAACCACGCAGCTGCTTGTGGCTGTGCGAGCCATGCTGTGATAGGCTGGTCTGCTGGGTGGAGTTCTGACGAGGAGGAAGTCCGGATGTGGAAAATGGAGGTCCTCAAGAGTGGGGGGGGTTGCCTGGCCTGTTGTGAGGCTCTGCTAGGGTGGTGGGCCAGGGCTAGAACCTGCCATCCTTCCTGGGCACCTCATGAGTGGCTGGGCACAGTGAGAGCCAGTAGCAGCTCTGCCCCATGTCTGTCTCTGGATCAGCATACCTGGGCCGGATTAAAAGACTGCAGCAGGGTGGATCTCAATGAGCCGGGTTGTGATAGGCTGGTCTGCTGGGTGGAATTCTGATGAGGAGGAAGTCCGGATGTGGAAAATGGAGGTCCTCATGGAGTGGGGGGGTCGTCTGGCTTGTTGTGAGGCTCTGCTGGGGTGGCGGGCGGGGCTAGAACGTGCCATCCCTTCTGGGTACCTCATGAGAGGCTGGGCACAGTGAGAGCCAGTATCAGCTCTGCCCCATGTCTGTCTCTACAATCATATAGTATGCACAGTAATTTTATGGTGTACTATATATTATGACCTTCCCTCCTTTCCTTCTTCCTTCTTTCCTTGCTCCCTCTATGCTTCCTTCCTTTCAATTTTGGACTATACCCAACAGTGTTCAGGGTTTGTTCCTGGTCCTGTGCTCAGGAATCACTTCAGCAGACTTCAAGACCATATGAAGTGCTTGAGATTGAACCTGGGTTGACTGCATGCAAGGCAAACACCCTACCTACTCTACCCTCATTCTGATCCCTCAGGCTCTGTGCTAGATGCATTATACTGTATTCTTACCTCATTTAAGAGTCACAACACTACAAGGAGGTAGGCAGTATAAACTTTTCCTACTTAACATATAAAGAAGTTAAGGTACTTCATGAAATAAATAATTTTAAATCTTAGAACACCAAACTCAGATATGTTTTACTCTATATTCGTAATTCTTAACCACTACACATATTATATCACACAAAAATGGAAAGAAAGCACCATGCTTTACATTATATACTTAGTGTTGTCAGAATTGGGAAAGAATTAAGCTAGGTTAACAACATCTCCAGCTACTCATCTGCAGGGAGCTCTCTTATGAGAATTAGGAATAAAATAACAACACGCTTTAAAAAGGTCATTCTCTATGACCCAAACCATTTTCTAATTCTCAGAGTAAAAAAATCTCTAGAAAATGAATAAACGTGATAAAAAGAATTTTTTTAAGAATCTCATTCATTTTCACAAAGGCTATATTCATTTTTTAAAGGCTTTGTTAGAAACACAAGACTAAAAAAGAAAAAATAAAATAGACTAGCTTCCCTTCTTAAGAGGAAAAAAGAGAGAAAGAGAAACAGATGAGACTATACATAAAAGCACAGTTTAAAAATTCTGCCTCTGGCCGAGGTCAACAGACTGCCCAGGTCCTGACAACACAACTGGAACCCAAAGTTTGTAAATGCCCTATATCTCACTCCCTGGGGTGATGGGACATATTCTTACAACTGTTTGCACCATTTAGCTGGTTAGAGGAAAGTAGCTATTCTTTGGCTTTTGCCTAGAAAGATTTTCTTTTATTAGCATAAAAGGATAAAAAGTTTAATTTTGCAAAAACGGGGTCTCAAGAAAATAGATCTAAAAGATAATCCACCCTCAAAAATATACTTTATAAAGAATTTTATGCTACACCTTTTTGTAGTATATACACAAAATCATAGGATAATGAACCTGGGTTGTTTGTGGAAATGATCACGTTCTGGTTTCAGCACTGAAAATAACTGACAGCAATTTAACCTCCATGGTCTCGGTATCCTTTACTAGGGAACCAGAGTATTTGGACTTTCTACTTCTCTTTCCAGATCTAATGACCTGTGATTTTATTCCACAAACATAAACTGGGTAGTTAATTATGCTGATCATATTTCTCACAGAACAGAGGCATCCTCACGGAAAAGCTCATTCTCTGTACATTTATAAGGAGACTGAACACCGGGGCCACATTCTTGTTCGTCTTCCTTCCTCATGCTAGGAGAAGTTTGAGACAATCTCAAAACACACTAAGAGTTAAAGATTAATTATAATTATGTAACTTGTTGATCTGAGGAAATAGTGACGTTCATACCAAATAAATTTAGAGATAAAGAAACCATATATAATTGCCTATGTAATGGGGATATGATGTTTTTGTTGCCATTGTGACAGAGATTGATCATGAGGTCTCACATGTGAGGAATGTATTGTATGTCCAAGATGTACTAAGCTACATCCTTGCGGCCCTGTAGTTGGGATATTTTTTAAAATATTAATCCTCTTACACTTTTAAAAACCATTTTCTCTTACTGATTTTTCATAGCATTCTACATCTTAAACCCAAAGCAAGAAGAATGAATTCCACTTCAGGCAAGAGGAAGTTATGATGCAACGCAAATGTGAACAGAGATGGCCACTCCCAGGAATGGACAATAAAAATGAGTCTACCTTTCTAGACTTCAGGTAATTTGGGGGCATATAAAGGGAGAGAGGGAGACAATAAATAATGGTATATGAATACTTTGAACATTTTCTCTCAAAGTTCATAAAAGTTAATCATCACTGTACAAGAAGCTACTATAAACAGCAACAAGGTTCCTGATTAGGGCCTTTAAAGGCTGCATCCTAGATGTCAGCCAGTCAGTTCCCTCAGCTTGAGGCTCAGCAAGTGGAAGAATTTGTTCAGGTGTTGAAATAAACCTTACTTCCTTATGGTTGAAAGACTCAGAGCCCTTCTTATTGGCTAATGGATACAGGTAATCTTCAGATCCCAAAGGTTAACCAACATTACCATTGAGTTATCAAAACTGAATGTAGGGTTTTCCAATATGCTCACCATATCAGATCAGCAAGGAAAGTACTTAGATTCATCTACTGGCAACATGGGGTTTAAATACAATGTAGTTACAAACCTGGTACTGCATCCCTTTGACCTATTTTATTGGACAGAAGCAATAACAGGCTCCACCCTTACTCAATGACAGGAGATTTTAAAGGGCATGAAAATAAGAAAGTAGGGATCATTGGGGATGTCGTACAGTCTGTTGCTCACATATATCAGAAGCAAAGAACCCTTTTGTCCTTGTCCAAGTCTTTCTGCAGATAGATTGCCTTGATAAGTAATACCCCTTACTCCCCATCCCAACCTGTATTCGTCATATCAAGCAAAACCAAGTTTAGTCAAAGTGAGTACCTCAGTTGGTTTCCAGGAATCTCCCTCCTGGCTTTAAACATACTCAAAACATCATGGTACTCTACAAAAAGAACTGGAAAGCAACTGACTTGATGGATGGTTAACTTATCCTGAGACTCATCATGATGGAACAAAATGACACCAACACCAAGGGCAGCCCAGGCCAGTTAGCAGTGGGAGGCAGAGCCAAAGCTTGCAAGACTGAAGAACACCAGCTGATTGAAAGTGAGTCTACCAGCCCTTTAGAGAGTAGATGTCTCAAGTTTCCTGAAGCAAATGCCAGCTGGCCAGTGTAACAATATGAACAATGGATCTAGCAAGACCTGTGAAGACTCAGGGAGCAAAGAAAGAAGACAAAGAAATCTGGGCCACTCCCCACTGCCATGACTACAGAGTAAATGCTGCCCCCCCCACCCCCAATCCAAAGTCTTGAGCAGGAGTGAAAGCTTAAGCGTTTACCTGAAAGAGATCATTTTAAACCAAAGGAGACTGACATATTGTTAATTGACTCATTTAAAGTTCACATTTTTTTCCCTACTACCCCAGGGCTGGAAGATGTTGAAGAAAATTCATTCAGTTACAGAGAAATAAAGAAACTACATTTTCTTTGTACAATTGGATTGTGTGAGTAAATTTGTAATTTTGCTACACCTGCTATATCACAGACATTATACACATATGTTTTCATAGAATTCTCCCATAATCCTATGAGGTAAGTGTTATTATGTTCCCATTTTACAAATGAAGTTGAAACTCTGAGAGGTTAAGTAATTTGTGCAAGGTCACACAGCTGGTAAGTGGGAAAGTTAGTACAGAATCGAGCATTGTCTGATTTTAATTCATATGTTCTATTCACTATGCCTCTGACTTAGAGGAGGCTAACTCTTATAATTGGTATTCCCTATGTCTTAGTGATTTTGCACAATTAAATTTTGATTCTTGCTCATGCCATTCAGTGTTGTTTGGTGAAGAAAGTTTGGTTCGCATAGTCAATGGGAGATCTGTATCATTCCCATACCTTGGTTCCATCCTCCTCTAAATTCTCAGAGTCTCTCCACTTAGTCAGAAAATATAAAAGAAGAGAACTTGAGGGTTATATAGAGTAATTTTATGGGTCAGCCTTCAAATGATATTTGTCACTTCTGCCAGCTTCTGTATGGCATAACTTAGTAATGCGGTGCCACCTAACTATAAAGAAAGCTTGGAAATAAAGCTTAGGTGTGTGCCTAAAGGACAAGAAAGAGATCTGGTAGACACATAATACTTTGCTACAACCCCATATGCTTGCAACCTTAAAGATTTATATGGCATCTCTCCCTTCTCTTTTTACTCTGTAAGGCAGGTGTTTTTATTAATACTACCAGAGATCCAAATTCAGAAAATTAACCTTATTCTATAATTGTTACTGGTTTTCGGCATATCAATTATGACACGGGTAGCTTGCCAGGCTCTGCTGTGTGGGTGGGATACTCTTGTAGTAGTTTCTCATCTCATGCATGTATTGATGAACTGGGAAATAGGGAAAGATCAGTTTTTCTGCTGGGTGGAGCTGTGATGAGCTGTGGAATATGGATGTGGAAAATGGCGGCCCTCATGGTGTCGGGGTTCCTCTGGCTTCTTGCAAGAGTCTGCTGGGATGGTGGGTCAGGGTTAGAACCTGCCATCCCTCCTGGGCACCTCATGATCATCTGGGCACTGGGAGAGCCGGTAGCAGCTCTACCCCATGTCTCTGAGTCTTGGATCAGGTATGCCTGGGTTTGAAATAGACGACTGTAGGGTGGGAGTCTGATGAGCAGGGCTGTGATTGGCACTTCTGCTGGATGGAGCTTTGATGAGCTGTGGAGTCTATAACAACTACCATCCTCATTCCCATGACCTGAAGGAATGGTTTGAGGCTCTTCATGTTCCTGGAGTGAGCAGTTGCTCTTGGGCTACACTAGCATGTGACAGGACATATGAAGATGTTACTAGTGCCTGCTTGAGCAAATCAATTAACAATGGGAAGACAAGTGATACAAGTGAACCTGATGCTATATAGTGTACAGTGATACAAATTCTTATAAGTATTAATGAAAATGTAAGCTTTTTGTTACAGAGTTAAAGACAGGTAGAATTGAATAGGTATGTAGAAGAGGGGGAAGTGTCCACAGGCTTATGGACCATGAGCTCACACAGTTGGGATCAATTTCAAACTGAGATACAGGCATTACCATGTAAGAGGAAAAGCTAAAAGCCTTGGTATGATTCAGTAGGCCCCAGTCCAAAAACAGAGCATGGTCCTGAGAGGCTATTTAAAATACACAGGAAACAACTAATGTTCAGATTACTTATCCACATTGCTAATCCATTCCAAACATACCTGTGTACTGTGGGGCTAGCCACTGAGCTCAAGCCCAGACTCAGGCAACCAGACAAAAGAAGACAAAGAAATGAGAAATGTTTAGTTCAGAAACAGGGTGACTTTTTATTTGGGATTCTCATCACATATTATTTAATAGAAGTACATTGTGCCTGTTTGTGCAGAGCTCTCCATTAAATAAAAAATAAAAGAAGACTGTATATGTAGATTTTATATGCTCTGGGGCCTAGCATTGCTAGATTCAAGATACTTCAGATAATCCTTTTCCTGAACAGACCAACATCAGATGGAGACCTTGCAAATCCATATTTTATTTTCATAACATGAAAACCAGTTAATTCCATTTCACTAGAAGCAAAAGAAGGGGGAGAAAAAGAACCACTATAGACTATTCAATCCTATTTTCTCTCTTGGATGACTATCTCTCTCTACTGTTTTCCATTCTGGAAAAGTCCATGTTCTTTTTATACTTAAGTTTTTTTAAAATTTTTTTACGATTACAAAGATATACAATTAAAAAGTTCATATTTGGGTTTTGGTCATACTGTGTTCCAGCACCCATCCCTCCACCAGTGCCCATCTCCCACCACCAACGTCCCGGTTCCCTCCCCCTCCCCCAGCCCTCCTCCATGGCAGGTTCTTTATTTCTTTCCCTTTCTCTCTCTTTCTCTTTTCCTTCCCCTTCAGACTATGGATTACAGAACATACATTAAAGGGTTGTCATGTGTATCTTTTTGCCTCTATTTAATGGTCTCAGTTCTAGGTTGGCATTAGTACCCTCGACAATTGTTAGCTCACTGTTCCATTTTCTGTCTTACCTAGCCTCTGACTCCCACACGTTTGTGATAATTTCCACCTTTGACAAGACCTCCTGATACATGTTTCACTTGACCTTGGATATTGGTATCATAATATGTACATATATATTTATGTCATGCAAATAAATGCAGTCATTCTGTATCTGTCTCTCTCCTTCTGGCTAGTTTCACTCAACATAATCTTCTCCATGTCCATCCATTTATAGGCAAATTTTATAACTTCATTTTTTCCTAACAGCTGCATAGTATTCCATTGTGTAGATGTACCAAAGCTTCTTTATCCAGTCATCGATTCTTGGGCACTCTGGTTGCTTCCAGATTCTGGCTATTGTGAATAATGCTGCTATGAACATAAAAGTAGGGATGGTGTTTCCGCTGCGTATTTTTGGCTTCCCAGAGTAGATTCCCAGGAGTGGTATGGCTGGGTCAAATGGGAGTTCAATTTCTAGTCTTTGGAGGAATGTCCATATTGTTTTCCAGAAAGGCTGTACCAGCCGGCATTCCCACCAACAATGGATGAGTGTCCCCTTTTCCCCACATCCACGCCAGCACTTGTTGTTCTTGCTCTTTTGAATATGTGCCAGTCTCTGTGGTGTAAAGTGGTATCTCATTGTTGTTTTTGATTTGCATCTCTCTGATGATTAGTGATGATGAGCATTTTTTCATATGTTTTTTTGGCCATTCGAATTTCTTCCTTGCTGAAGTTTCTGTTCATTTCTTCTCCCCATTTTTTTGATGGGGTTGTTTGTTTTTCTTCTTGTAAAGTTCTACCAGTGCCTGATATATCCTGGATATTAACCCCTTATCAGATGGGTATTGGGTGAATATTCTTTCCCCATTCTGTGGACTGCCTTTTGTATCTTAGTCACTGTTTCTTTTGAGGTGCAGAAGCTTTTTTAGTTTCATGTAGTCCCATATGTTTTATCTTTTCTTCTAGTTGCTTTGTTAGTGATGTTTCACCTTTGAAGATGCCTTTAGCTTCAATGTCGTGGAGGGTTTTTCCTATATTTTCTTCAATGTACTTTATGGATTCAAGTCTGATATTGAGATCTTTAATCCATTTTGATCTGATTTTTTGTGCATGGTGTTAGACACAGGTCCAAATTCATTTTTTTACATGTCGCTGCCCAGTTTTCCCAACACCACTTGTTGAAGAGGCTTTCCTTACTCCATTTTGGACTCTTTGCACCTTTATCAAAGATTAAATGATCATGTGTTTGAGGGTTGGGTGTCAGGATACTCAATTCTATTCCATAGGTCCACAGGTCTGTTTTTTATTCCAATACCATGCTGTTTTAATTACTACTGCCTTGTAGTACAGTTTGAAGTTGGGAAAGGTGATGCCTCCCCATCTTCTTTTTCCCGAGGATTGCTTTAGCTATCCTTGGGGGTTTATTGTTCCATACAAATTTCAGGAGTGTTTGGTCAATTTCTTTGAAGAATGTCATGGGTATCCTTATAGGGACTGCATTGAATCTGTACAGAGCTCTAGGGAGTATTACCATTTTGACAATGTTGATTCTCCCCATCCATGAGCAGGGAATATGTTTCCATTTCCTTGTGTCCTCTTTTATCTCTTGGAGCAGTGTCTTGTAGTTTTCTTTGTACAGGTCCTTTACACACTTGGGTAAGTTGATTCCTAGGTATTTGATTTTCTGTGGCACAATTGTGAATGGAATTGTTTCCTTAATATCCCTTTCTTCTCTTTCGTTATTTGTATATAGGAAAGCCACCGACTTTTGGGTGTTGATTTTTGTATCCTGCCACTCTACTATATGCGTCTATTGTTTCTAGGAGTTTTTTTGGTAGAGAGTTTAGGGTTCTCTAGGTATAATATCATGTCATCTGCAAATAATGATAGCTTGACTTCTTCCTTGCCTATCTGGATGCCCTTGATGTCCTTTTCTTCTCTGATTGCTATGGCAAGTACTTCCAGTACTATATTGAATAAAGAGAGGTGAGAGTGGGCAACCTTGTCTTGTCCCTGATCTCAGGGGAAGGCTTTCAACTTTTCCCCATTTAGAATGATGCTCGCTGTGGGCTTTTTGGTAGATGGCTGTAACTATCTTGAGGAAAGTCCCTTCAATTCCCATTTTCTGGAGGTTTTTAATCATGAGCGGGTGCTGGATCTTGTCAAATGCTTTCTCTGCGTCTATTGATAGGATCATATGGTTTTATTTTTTTCTCTTATTGATATGATGTATTATGTTGATTGACTTGCGAATGTTGAACCATCCTTGCATTCCCGGGATGAATCCTACTTGGTCATGATGTATAATCTTCTTGATGAGTCTTTGGATTCTGTTTGCTAGTATTTTTGTTGAAGATCTTAGCATCCGTGTTCATCAGGGATATTGGTCTGTAGTTTTTCTTTCTTTGTGTTGTCTCTCCCTGCTTTGGGTATCAGGGTGATATGTGCCTCGTAGAAGCTGTTTGGGAGTGTTTCTGTTTCTTCTATTTCCTGGAAGAGCTTGAAAAGGACTGGCAGTAGGTCCTCCTTAAAGGTTTGGTAGAGTTCACTAGTGAATCCGTCTGGACCTGGGCTTTTGTGTTTGGGCAGACTTTTTAATTACTGTTTCTATTTCCTCGATGGTGATAGGCTTATTCAGGTATTGGAGGGTCTTCTTGTTTCAGCCGTGGGAGGTTATAGGACTTCAGGAATTGATCCATTTCTTCTAGATTCTCATGTTTCACGGCATACAGGCTCTCAAAGTAATCTCTGATGATCTTTTTGGATTTCTGTGGTTTCTGTTGTGATGTCACCATTTTTATTTCTGATTCTGTTTATTTGGGTTCTCTCTTTCCCTGTCCTTACAAGTCTTGCCAATGGTTTGTCAATCTTGTTTATTTTTTCAAAAAACCAGCTCTTGGTTTCATTAATCTTTTGGATTGTTTTTTTTTGGTTTCCAACTCATTGATTTCCTCTCTAAGTTTTTATTATTTCCTTTTTTTTCTGCCTGGGTTGGGCTCCTTTTTGTTGGTCTTTTTCTAATGTCTTCAGCTGTGTAGTCAGGTTATTTATGTGGGCCCTTTCTTGTTTCCTGATGAATGCTTGCAGAGCTATAAACTTCCCTCTTAACACGGCTTTTGCCGTGTCCCAGAGTTCTTATAGTTGGTGTCTTCATTTTCATTTGTTTCCAGAAATCTTTGGATTTCCTGTTTGATTTCTTCTATGACCCATTTGTTGTTCAGGAGTGAGCTGTTCAGTTTCCAGGTGTTTGGTTTGACTCCCTGTTTCTGTGTACGGTTAACTTCCATTTTCAGTGCATCATGGTCTGAAAAGATAGCTGACACAATTTCTATCTTTTTATTTTATTGAGGTATGCTTTGTGGCTCAGCATGTGGTCTATCTTGGAGAATGTTCCATGTGCACTAGAGAAAAATGTGTATTCAGCTTTTTTTGGCATGAAAAGCCCTGTATATATCCACTAGCTCTCTTTCTTCCATTTCTTCCTTCAGGGCCAATATTTCCTTGGTGAGTTTCAGTCTTGTTGATCTATCCATCGTTGATAGAGCAGTGTTGAAGTCTCCAACTATTATTGTGCTACTGTTAATGTCTTCTTTGAGGTCTCTTAGCAGTTGTTTTATGTATTTTGCTGGCCCCTCGTTGGGTGCATATATGTTTAGTAGTGTAATTTCTTCCTGGTGTACATACCCCTTAATTAATAAGAAATGGCCTTCGTTGTCCCTTCTAACCTTTTTCAGCCTGAAGTCTATATTATCTGATACTAATATGGCCACACCAGCCTTTTTTGGAGGAGTTGTTTGCGTGGAGAATGGTCTTCCAACCTTTGACTTTGAGTCTGTGTTTGTTCTGATTATTCAGATGTGTTTCTTGTAGACAGCAGAATGTTGGGTTCAATTTTTTTAATCCATTTTGTCACTCTGTGTCTCTTAATTGGTGCATTTAGACCATTGACATTGAGAGAGATTATTGTCATCGGTTTTTGTGCCATCTTTCTGTTTGTGCTTGTTGTGCTTTTGGGTTTGGTCTATTACAGTAGACCCTTCAGTCCTTCTTTTTAAAGTTGGTTTTGAGTCCATGAAGTTCCTGAGTTGTTGCTTATCCATGAAGTTGTGTATCTTTCCTTCATATCTGAATGTGAGTCTGGCCGGGTAAAGAATTCTTGGTGAGGCCTGCAGTTCATTGAGCCTTTTCTCAATATCCCACCATTGTTTTCGGGCTCGGAGTGTTTCAATCAGAGAAGTCTGCTGTAAATCTTAGGGATGTTCCTTTGTATGTGATTTCCTTCTTTGATCTTGCTGCTTTCAGTATTCTATCTC
>JAJIBD010025516.1:0-26867 GCA_021461705.1 Cryptotis parvus | reverse complement strand
GGGCTTTTGTGTTTGGGCAGACTTTTAATTACTGTTTCTATTTCCTCAGTAGTGATAGGCTTATTCAGGTATTGGAGGTCTTCTTGTTTCAGCTGTGGGAGGAATAGGACTCCAGGAATTGATCCATTTCTTCTAGATTCTCATGTTTCATGGCATACAGGCTCTCAAAGTAATCTCTGATGATCTTTTGGATTTCTGTGGTTTCTGTTGTGATGTCCCCCCTTTTATTTCTGATTCTGTTTATTTGGGTCTCTCTTTCCCTGTCCTACAAGTCTTGCCAATGGTTTGTCAATCTTCTTTAACTTTTCAAAAAACCAGCTCTTGGTTTCATTAATCTTTTGGATTGTTTTTTGGTTTCCAACTCATTGATTTCCTTTCTAAGTTTTATTATTTTCTTTTTTCTGCTTTGGGTTGGGCTCCTTTTGTTGGTCTTTTTCTAATGTCTTCAGCTGTGTAGTCAGGTTATTTATGTGGGCCCTTTCTTGTTTCCTGATGTATGATTGCAGAGCTATAAACTTCCCTCTTAACACGGCTTTTGCCGTGTCCCACAAGTTCTTATAGTTGGTGTCTTCATCTTCATTTGTTTCTAGAAATCTTTGGATTTCCTGTTTGATTTCTTCTATGACCCATTTGTTGTTCAGGAGTGAGCTGTTCAGTTTCCAGGTGTTTGGTTTGACTCCTGTCTCTGTGTACGGTTAACTTCCATTTTGAGTGCATCATGTTCTGAAAAAAATAGCTGACATAATTTCTATCTTTTTATTTTATTGAGGTATGCTTTGTGGCTCAGCTTGTGGTCTATCTGGAGAATTGTCCATGTGCACTAGAGAAAAATGTGTATTCAGCTTTTTTGGCATGAAAAGCCCTGTATATATCCACTAGCTCTCTTTCTTCCATTTCTTCCCTTCAGGGCCAATATTTCCTTGGTGAGTTTCAGTCTTGTTGATCTATCCATCGTTGATAGAGCAGTGTTGAAGTCTCCAACTATTATTGTGCTACTGTTAATGTCTTCTTTGAGGTCTCTTAGCAGTTGTTTTATATATTTTGCTGGCCCTCGTTGGGTGCATATATGTTTAGTAGTGTAATTTCTTCCTGGTGTACATACCCCTTAAGTAATAAGAAATGGTCTTCGTTGTCCCTTCTAACCTTTTTCAACCTGAAGTCTATATTATCTGATACTAATATGGCCACACCCGCCTTTTTGGAGGAGTTGTTTGCATGGAGAATGGTCTTCCACCCTTTGATTTTGAGTCTGTGTTTGTTCTGATTATTCAGATGCGTTTCTTGTAGACAGCAGAAAGTTGGGTTCAATTTTTTTAATCCATTTTGTTACTCTGTGTCTCTTAATTGGTGCATTTAGACCATTGACATGAGAGAGATTATTTTCATCAGATTTTGTGTCATCTTTCTGTTTGTGTTTGTTGTGTTTATGGGTTTGGTCGTATTACAGTAGACCCTTCAGACCTTCTTTTAAGGTTGGTTTTGAGTCCATGAAGTTCCTGAGTTGTTGCTTATCCATGAAGTTGTGTATCTTTCCTTCCTATCAGAATCGCAGGGCCCAAAAGGTCCCCAGTGGAAACCAAGGCAGTTTGCCTTGGTCCCGTTGATGGAGTTTCTGCTCTTCCCTGGGGCAATTAGGGGCCTGCGGAGAGGTCACACACACACACACACCTGTGGGGAAGACTGCCGCTGGGGTGGAGACTGCCGCTGGTCCGGAGCGCTGAGGCCCCCAGGGGCCCTGCCATTTCACCAAAAACTCTTCAGCGCCACCCTCGAGAACATCATGCGACAATTAGAATGGGAAGGAATGGGAGTGAAGATAAATGGTCGGCAACTACAACACCTCCACCTCGCTGATGACATCATTCTAATAACACCAAACATTAGCCAAGAGGCACAAATGCTGACTGACTTCGACCGAGAATGTGGAAAGATAGGTCTACAGCTGAATCTAAAGAAAAACTATGTTGATGAAAAATGAACTAGTTCCAGAGGCCCCATTCACTCTCAATGGAACAGACATCTCTGAATGCAGCAGTTATGTGTACCTAGGTCGAGAAGTCAACATGATGATCTGCCTAAAACCTGAGCTGAGCAGGAGGTAGAGAGCGGCATGGAATGCCTTCAAAGGCATAGAAGAAATAGCTAAAAGGACAAAGAACCTCCGACTCCGGGCACATCTCTTCGACTCCACCATTCTCCCTGCATTAACATACGCCTCGGAGACCTGGGCCCTACGAAAGCAATATGAGAATGCTATTTGGATCTCCCAGAGAGAAATAGAAAGATCTATGCTTGGAATATCACGCCTCATTCAAATGAGAGAAGGAATCCGGAGTTCTGACCTCTGTCGCTATTCCAGAATAAGGGACACTATCTCGTTTGCCAAGGCATAGAAAATTCTAGGATGGGCTGGGCATGTAATGTGATTTGGAGATGACCTCTGGACTAGAGCCATTACTGACTGGATCCCAAGGGATGTCAAAATATCACGCGGGCCGCCCACCTACAAGATGGTCAGACTTCCTTGTCAAGACTCTGAGGGAACGGTTTGAGGTTCTTGATATTCCTGAATCAACCATATGTCATTGGGCTACATTGGCACATGATAGGGTCCAATGGAAATGTTACTGGCACCCTCTCGAGCAAATTGATGAATAACCGGATTCAAGTGAAGTGATCAAGTGATGATATATATACATATTATGATACCAATATCCAAGGTCAGGCAAAACATGGATCAAGAAGTCTTGTCAAATATGGAAATTACTACAAACGTGGGAGTCAGAGAGTAGGTAAGACAGAGAAGGGAACAGTGTGCCAATAATTGTCGAAAGTGCAAATACCCACATAGAACTGAGCATTAAATACAGGCAAAAGATACACATGATAACTTCCAAGTATATGTATACTTAGAAGACAGACACACAATTTCTCTTTCACAAATTGTAAGAGAAGGAGGAGAAAAAAGAGAGAGAGAAAGAGAAAGAGAGAAAAGAGATAAAGAACCTGCCGTAGAGGCAGGCTAGGGAGAGGGGAGGGAATCGGCATCATTGGTGGTGGGAAATGATCACTGGTGGAGGGATCTGTGCTGGAACACTGTATGGCCGGAAACCCAAGCATGAACATTTTTGTAATTGTTTAATTTTTTATTCATGGTAGTATAATAAAATATATTTTAAAAAAAGAGTCACCATGAAAATCTGCAGAGATTTTAAAATAAAAGATCTCCATGAAACTCTGAACCACAATTCTGTCCCTATTAATAATGACTCAGCCTCCAGCAATTTGCCCAAATATCTGGTGATTCTCTTACCAATGTATGATCCAGTGTTCTGTGGCAATAAGCAGATGCTTTTATGAACCTCTTCAACATGCCTCTCTGTCCAACTTTAATGTGGGAGTTATCCTTTATCCTCTGGCTAAAAATTGCTGATTTACAATTATTGCAGATTATTTTTCAAGTTCTGTTCTTCTGAACAATACTGGTGCCCACTTGAGTAAATTGATGAATAACGGGATGTCAAGTGATCAAGTGATTTTCAGGATAAGACTCGTCTTAAAGTTAATATCTTTAACAGTTAATATCTTTAACAGTATGTTAATAACAATGCTACCTAATGTTAGTAACATAATATTGACACTAATTCCTTTAATGTGACTATTTATATAATCAAATTTCGTCTTTACTACTAAGATAATAGCACTCATTCTGACATAGGTTGTCCTTCATGGGTGCCTTATGTGAGGCAGAGAATAGAGAAATGTCTTTCACTCTCAATCCACCTCTGTACCCGGGAAACCCTGGGAAGGCTCAGCTAACCCAGGCTTCACAGGTTCTTATCTTTCCTATCTGAAGGAGATGAGAAGTGAAGCAAAAGAGATTTTATTTGGAGGTTTTAGAATAGGGCAAGAGAGAGACATAGAGAGAGGGTTCAGAAAGAGAGAGAGATAGAGAGAGAATACCCATCTCAAGAGGGGAGATTTGTGTGACAGGTGATCCGCCACATGGGCACATGAGGTACATGGGCTCTGGCAGCTAATGCGCCTTTTCCTTTGTTCAAGGTTACATTTACAGGTTTTTCCAAGCTGCCTCATGTTGGGGCTTTCATCTAGGGAAGTCCTTTACTAGGTAGTTGGTAGGGCAGTGGACAAGGGGAAAGTGTGGGAATCCTGGATGGTCTTAGACTTACTTTCCTGTATTTCATTTTTTGCCTGACCTTCTCTCAGAGGGGACCTACTCTGCCCTGGGTCTCTTGACTCCAGGTGAAGCTTTATCAGGTCTTAGTTACTGTTTCTGCAAAAAGGGCTTTTAGTAGCTAGGAGTTGTGGATTTTATTACATCATAGGAATTCCATTGCCTTAGGGGACCTATCCTGTGTGTCTGCCTACATCTATTCCATGCTTATAACTAAAACATAGTCTATTTTTATTTTATCAGTATTAACATCGTGCCTTTCCAGGACTCATACATAGATTACACATGCATATTATATCATGCAAATGATAAAGGTGAGTCCTTGCATGTCAACACTGTCTTAATTTTTCAGTTCAAGATGAAACTGACAACTGACTTTTGCTTAATGTGTCCATGCTGTAAGATACCACCTTCAGCTGAAGAAGCAAGAGTAGCCTACCCTACTCCCCATTAACCGTAACTGTTCACTTGTGAATTTCCAATTTCTCTGTGATTTTACTCCTGCTTGCTCCTGACTTTACTGTGGGCTAGTGGAGGTGTGTGAGGCTTTTCCCCAGATGCTAGCTGGTTAACTTTTTGGCTTAAAAGGGCCATGCAGTTTGAGAGTCAAGGGTAAGAAAGTTGCTCGAGTATATGTGATAGTTCACAGTGACTTAGACAAAAGAGAAGAGGGAATACCTGGGTCAAGAGACAGCAGAGCATGGAAAGCAACCTCAGATGCTGAGTCTATGTGCCTCCCTAAGAGTATGTGGGGATTGGGCTTGTGTGCTGGCGCAGGCTTTGTTTTTGGTCTCCAGTGAGATAAGTCCACTCTGTGCAGAATAGACCCTGAGAGAGCTTCTGGATAGGGCTACCACTGTGAGGGAGACCTGAAGTAGCTGCAAGGACATGGGGGGGCACACACTGCTAGGACAGCTGCTGCCTCTGAGGTGGCTCAAACAACAGCGAGAGAGGAAGAGGTTGGTGCCACCACCAAAACCTGTGAGAGAAAGAGCAGAGAAAGAGCAAAAAGTGCACTGCCTCTAAGATAAACTTGAGATAGACTGAGAGAGACTGTCCTAGTATTACAGCACTGCAGCACAGACCATCAGGGCTGTGACTCAGAGCTTTAGAGACCAAGTCCGCAGCTCCCAGGAGATGCTCCAAGGATTGCCATAGCAATCAGAGAAGAAAAGGACATTATGGGCATCCAGATAGGCAAGAAAGAAGTCGAGCTAATCTATTTGCATGACATTTTATTATACCTAGAAAGCCCTATACTCGCTACCAAAAATTTCCTAGAAGCAATAGATACCTATAGTAGAGTGGCAGGGTACAAAATCAATACCCAAACGTCAGTGGCTTTCCTATATACAAATAATGAAAGAGAAGAAAGGGATATTAAGAAAACAATCCCATTAACAATTGTGCTACAGAAAATCAAATACCTAGGAATCAGCTTAACTAGAGTGTAAAGGACCTGTACTAAGAAAACTACAAAACACTACTTCAAGATAAAAAAGAGGACATGAAGAAATGGAAACACATTCCTGCTTATGAAATGGAAGAATCAACATTGTCAAAATGGCAATACTCTCATGAGCTTTACAGAGATTCACTGAGGCCCCTATAAGGATACCCATGACATTCTTCAAAGAAATTGACCAAACACCCCTGAAATTTCTTTGGATTATCAAACCCCCATGAATAATTAAAGCAATCCTTGGGAAAAAGAAGATGGGAGGCATCACCTTTCCCAACTTAAAATTGTACTACAAAGAGGTAGCAATTAAAACAGCATAGTCACTTGATCACTTGATCACTTGAATCCCAGTTATTCATCAATTTGCTCGAGCGGGTGCCAGTAACATTTCCATTGGACCCTATCACGTGCCAGTGTAGCCAAATGGCATCTGGTTGATTCAGGAATATGAAGAGTCTCAAACCATTCCTTCAGGGTCTTGACAAGGAAGTCTGACCATCTTGTAGATGGGGCGCCATGTGATCTTTTGACATCCCGTGTGATCCAGTCGGTAATGGTTCTAGTCCAGCGGTTGTCTCCAAATAGCATTACATGTCCAGCCCATCTGATTTTCCGATGCCTTGGCAAACGAGCATAGTATTGGAATAAAAACATAACTGCAAAAAACAACAACACAGCATAGTATTGGAATAAACAAAAACAAAACAGCATAGTATTGGAATAAAAAACATAACTGTGGACCTATGGAATAGAGTTGAGTATCCTGACACCCGGTATTCAAATACATGATCATTTAATCTTTGACATAAGAAGCAAAAAGTATGAAATGGATCAAGGAAAGTGTCTTCAACAAGTGGTGCTGAGGAAATTGGGCAACTACGGGAAAAAATGAATTTGGACCTCTAACACTATGCACGAAAATCAGATAAAAATGGATTAAATATCTCAATATCAGACAAAATCCATAAAGTATGTTGAAGAAAATATAGGAAAAAAAATCCTTTATGACATTGAAGCTAAAGGCATCTTCAAAGACGAAATACCACTAACAAAGCAATTGGAAGCAAAGAAAAACATATGGCATTATATGAAACTAAAAAATTCTTCACCTCAAAAGAAACATTGACCAAGCTACAAAGACAGTCCACAGAATGGGAAAGAATATTCGCACAATACCCATCTGATTAGGGTTAATATCCAGATATTATCCAGGTTAATATCAGGCACTGGTAGAACTTTACAAAAGAAAAAAAAAAAACAGCCACAGCCAACCATATCAAAAATTGATGAGAAGAAATGAACAGAAAGTTTGGCATGAAGAAATTCAAATGACCAAAAGGCATATGAAAAAATGCTCATCATCACTAATCGTCAGAGTGATGCAAATGAAAATAACAATGAGATATCATCTCACACTACAGAGACTGACACCTATCCAAAAAGCAAGAACAACAAGTTCTGGCATTGGATGCCAGGAAAAAAGGGAATCTCATTCATTGTTTTTGGGAATGTTGACTGGTACTGCCTTTTTGGAAAACAATATGGACATTCCTCCACAGACTAGAAATTTACCTCCTTTTTTGAAACAGCAATACCGTTTCTGGGAATACAATTTGTGTGGCCAAAAAAAAAAAAAAACCACAGTGGAAATACCATCTACACTTCTATGTTCAAAGCAGCACTATTCACAATAGAATCTGGAAACAACCAGTGTGCCCGAGAACAGATGACAGATCAAGAAACTGGTATTTTTTTATTGTTGTTTTTATTTATTTGTTTATTCATTCATTCATTCATTCATTTTTAACATTTTATTGTACCACTATGAGATATACAATTACATAGATGTTTAAGTCCGGGTTTTGGTCACACATTGTTTCAGCACCAATTCCCTACCAATGCCCATTTCCACCACCAATGTCCCCCATTCCCTCCCCTCTCTCCTAGCCTGCCTCTCTCACGGTGGTATAATAAAATATTAAAATAAATAAATAATAAATAAAAACAACAATAAAAAACAAAAATGAATTTTGCAGATATGGTAGGGCTCTAGCTTCTTTTGTGTATCAGGTAAGGAGGTAGGAACATGGATCTGAATAACTCAGTGTAATTAATTTGCCCTCTCTATCTGCTATGTTCACTTAATTTCTGTTTCATGATAAAGAAAATTTTATGCTATATGTTATGGTATTTTGGATCCTATTAGTGGAGATGCCTATCCTTTACTGTGATCAAGACAATTATAACTATTAAACCAGAAAGGGATGCATGTTATCTGTATGAAAGTTTGTATGTGATTTCAAAACTTAAGAAACAAATATATGAAAAATTTCATTAATTAGAGAACCGAATACTAATGTATATTATTTGGGGCTGAGCACATCCAGCAGTGCTCAGGGCTGACTCCTGTCTCTGGACACAGAGATCACTGTTGGTGGGGCTTAGGGGACAATGTGTGGTACCAGGAACAGAATCTGGGTTCATTTCGGATTGAAATTACAAAGAAAATACCTTTCCCACTGCACTATTGCTTCAGCTCACAATGTACATTGTTTTATAAATTAATTTTATACATAAAAAAGAAGCTATGGTACATCTACACAATGAAGTGCTACGCAGCTGTTAGGAAAAAAGTAAGTAATAAAATTTGCCTATAAATTGATGGTCATGGAGAGGATCATGCCGAGTGAAATTAGCCAGGGTTAAAGGACAGAGATAGAATGACTACATTTATTTCTGGGATATAAAAAAATAGCATGATATTGATATCCAAGGCCAGACAAAACATGGATCAGGAAGTCATGTCAGTAGGTGAAACCTATTGCAAATGTGTGGGACTCAGAGATTAAGTAATACACAGAAAGCAACAGTGTACTAATAATTACTGTAAATTATAATACAAGTCTAGAACTGAGCATTGAAGTAGGCAAATATATAATCAGGTATAGTTATACATTAAATATATAATACATTATCATGTATAGTTATCATATACATGATAACCTCTAAATGTAAGTATTGCACATCACAATGTGTTAGAGACAGGAGAGAGTAAGAGAGAGACAGTGAGAGAGAGATAAACAAAAAATTTTCTGCCATATACACAGGCTGGGGGAGGGGCAAACTTGAGGAGGGATGTGTTCTGGAAAACTAAGACTGAAACCCACATATGAACATTTTTATAAATGTATATCTCACAATGGTATAATAAAATTTTTAAATATAAATAAAATTTAGTCTATTTTTATTTCATCAGTATTTTCATCATCCCTTTTCCAGAACTCATACATAGATTACACATTTATGTTACATCATACAACAATTCAGGTGAGTCCTTGCATGGTCATGCCAATTCTGAATTTTACAGGTTAAGATGAAACCTACAAGTGATTTCTGCTTAATATGTCCTTGCTGTAAGACACCACCTTCACATAAATGAGGGAGTGTGGCCCATACTGCTCCCCCATTAATCATAACATTCACACTGAGAACTTCCATGCTCCCTGTGAGTCTTGGTTTCCAGACTGGGAAACCTGCTTCCTCCTTATGGAAGTATGGGCTAGTGGAGATGTGTGAGGCTTTCCCCCCCAAATGTACCAGGTAGAACTGTGGCCTAAAAGGGCAATGCAGTTTGGGAGCCCAGAGTAAGAAAGAGTCCTTGAATATATGTGATGCTTTACATGTGACTCCGAGGACAGAGAAGAAGAGGGAATACCTGGTTCAGGGAATACCTGGTTCAGAGAGACAGCAGAGCCTTGGAAGCAGTTTCGCGATCCTCCTGGTCTACATGCATCCCTATAACTGTGCACAGATGAGGAACTTGGCGCAGGCTTAGTCCTGGTCCCGAGTAAGACATGTCCACTCTGTGTGTGGGGGACACTGAGAGAGTTGCTGATAGGGGTGCCACTGTGAGGGAGACCTGAAGTAGCTCAGAGGGCCGGAAAATGCTGCTCCCAAACTTAGACAAACTCTGGCCCTAATCCTTGGGCATATATCAAAATCATGGAACCTGTTCTCTAAGTTATTTGATTAGATTAAAGCCTGATGGATTCTCCATTCACTGATAATATTTATGTTAGAAATGAAATGAGTAAGTAAGGAGGGATATCAAAGCAATTTGGTCACCTGACTTTCACGCAATTAACAGGGTTTGATCTACAGAATCCAATATGGTTCTCTGAGTCCCAGCAGGAATGCCTGAGAGCAGAGAAAGGAGCAAGCGCTGAACACCACAGGGTGTGAGTGTGCTCCACATCCCTCAAAAAAATTTGACTTTTTTGAAAGCGACATTCAGTTTTCTGAAAAGCCAAAATTTATTGATGGGCGTGGGGAATCTGAGTTTTGTTATAATGTGGTAAAACTGGAGAGACCAGAATAACTAAAATAAACCACAGGGACTAAAAACCTGTGAATGAAAACTTCCATATTTCCATCAATAACCAAGACACGTACCAGAGATGCGGGCTGCTGGGCGATGCTGCCTTGTACGAGCTGCCCTGCGCTCACTCCAGAAAAAATAGTTAAAGAAAAAAAAATGCAGAATGATATAAATAAAAGTGAAATTTTGATAATACATTTTCATAATAAAATCATTTTGAAAGAAACATAAAAAATCACGTCGAGATGAAACATGTTGAAAGAATGTCTAAATATAGAATACTTTCTCATATGTGGGAAATAAAGTAACCAAGGGCCAAAAGCTGCAGTTCAGCAGATCCACACACTGACCTGGTGGGCTGGGACAGGGGAGGAAGAGGGGGCAGTAAAACGGAGGGAGAGTCACTCAGGTCCTCGCAGGAGGGAGATGTACATACTGGGGATGGTTTGGAGTTACAAAGCTGTGCATGAGAAGCCACAACTCTACTATACATCACAGACTCTCAGTAACTTTCTTGAAAATTTAAAACATCAGTAAAAAAGTCAGACTTCCCATAACTCTCCATGCTCTGAATCTCAAGACTGTCTCAGGCAACAGGGCACTGGGGTGCGGCCTGGGGACTGAGCCCTGGGCAGGATCACAGAGGCTGGTGGTCACAAAGGGAGGCGCGGGACCAGGGCAGGAGGTGCAAGTCCTGCTGCCTTCAACCCTCAGCTGATGTTCTAGACCTGGACCTGGAAGCCAATATTTGCCTGAATCCTTAATCTTAACAGTTTCATGACTGTAAAGGCTAGAATTTTAATGGCATTTTGTGAATAATTCCCAGCTTTAGTGATAACTAGAACATTAGCATTGACTTAACAGTGTGATTCCAAATGGAGAATTTTGCTTTTTCACTGAAAAGCAACACTGTGTCCTGGCTAAGCTCCTCTTCTGCTTTCTGGGTGACCGATATCATCCTTCTCATTCTCTGTGGAGTGGGGATCTTCCTGCTAATACTCCCTATCTCCCAAACAGTCCAGTGGGACCACAGCCTGGAGAAGGCAGACACCCCAGGAAGGTAAGAACCCCTGGCCCAGACCCAACAGGATGCCACTTTCTCCTCTGTTCTAGTATACTTTCACCTTTTCCAATGGACAAGGTGCTATGCTGAGAAAAGGACAGATGAAACTCGGTTCTCAGGAAAGAACAGGACCTCATCCTCCTACTGACAATCCAGGTGCCCAATACAGCTCAATAGCCTGCAGGATTCATGGTGAAAGCTCTCAGGCCTCAAGCCTAGTTTCAGAAGTTCCCAGGCAAGGACCAGCAGCTGAGCGCTGGCGGACAGAGGGAGGACTGCCAATGAACCCTCTTGGGGCTGCTCAACGTTTCCTTCAGGTGTGGGGTTAATTTTTCCAGACAGAACCAATAAGAGATAGAGGTTCTGCGGCCCCCTCAATTCCCAACCCAAGATAGAACAGGGTCCTCCTGATAGTGTAGCACATGAAGTAAGGACAATTCTGTGCACTGGTTTTTGTTTGGGGGCCACACTTATTAATGCTCAGAGTAAAATGAACCTGTGCTAAGAGATCACTCCTGGTGGCTCAGGGGACAAGTGGGTGCCAGGAGATGGAACCCTGGCCGGCTACAAAGCATATGCCCTACTTGCTATTTCTCCAACCCACATTTAGTGCTTCTTGAGCAGAGGACAGTGAGGAGCTGCGTATGGTAAGTCTCATAAGACCCTTGATGTACTTGAAGAGAGATACACCTAAGAAAATTCTTTTTCCTTTGTAGAAATTAATAATGGGAACAAAGCTACTACTTCCCTTACTTCATTGCAGAAAGACATGTGGTTTAAAACATGAATAGTCTCTAGCTGATCAAGACAGAAAACTAGGAAATAGGTCACAGACTGGTATTTTCTCTCCCCTCAGTATGAAAATGAGCAAAGGATGAGGAGCAGGCGCAGCGATGAAGCCTGAGACAGTGCAAGGTGAGCTTTGCCTATAGCCAGTGACAGGAGTCACTCCATCTCTCACATTGCTGAGTTTTGGCCTCCTGTACCCAAAGCCAGCAGCAGGCTGTCCTCAGGAAACAGTCCTGGGAAGATTTCTGGATTGTAACCTAAACCTAGCCACCCCAGAATTCTATTCTCAGCACCATGAGGAAGATGGATACTGCCTAGGTAGTGTCTGGAGGGATCTGCTGAACTTGGTCTAAGGGGTGGGACTTTCAGGTCCAACCAGGGGAAACATTTCCCTAACTGTGCAGATTCTTCTCTGGGATGGCCCTGTTATTTCTTCCCACAGGTAGATTGAGACTTTGGGATGCAGTGGATTAGAAGTGTTGTGAAATGACAGAACAGAGCTGTCCTGGACATGCAGAGTGCCTCAGGGATCCTGTGGCCTGACACACTGACACTGAAGCTCTAGAGAACCAAATTTCCCAAGTAGTTTATCTCTTTGTCCTCCCTAATTCTTTCTCATGATTCCCAGCATTTAGAGGCTCCCTGCGAGAATGGAATGGGAAGATAAACCACCTCGATCATTTGCACAGGTAACCTTCCTGTGTCCTCTATAACCTAAGGTGTGACACTGGAGGGGAAGCCAAACACAAAGTGTAGTAAATCCTGGATGGCAGATGGTAAAGAGGGAAGAACATTTGGAGATCTATGAAGTCACCCTGGAGGCAGGAGAAGGACTCCTGGGCTGAGGTGGGTACCAGGAACCCATCACAGACAGGAACATCCTCCATGCAACTTGTAACTTCTGTTCTAAAGAAACCAGCAGAAGGATCCTGATAAAACCAAATGCCAACAGTTTTGCTATCAAGGATTGAGGCCAGGGTGTAGCACAGCCTGCCTGAAAAATATGTGAAAATTTTTGAATGCTCTCAGAACTGGGGTCAACACACCAACATAGGCCGGCCCAACCACAAGATAAAAACACCGTGAAAATAGTGAAAGCTCTATGCTCTAAGGTCAAGATATCACCATAGACCATACCCATCCATGTCATGAAAAATAAGCAACAAAATGATAAAAGGTTTGTCTCTGGAAAACACTCCAAAAAAAAAGTGCCAAAGTCAAGGCAGGGACACGGCTTGACAAGAGGGATTATCATCAACTCTCAGATAATGACCACAGAGAATGGACTACAGACACTGTCCCCCAATTTCTTTATCCAATTCCTACAATCCATTGTCAGGGAACCGGAACCTGCCAACTCTGGCCTCTACCCAGCCATCAGTATCTCAAGCTCCTTCTGATCTGGCGCTCTCTCTAATCATCAACCTACTAATAAGACCTCTGAAAGATCTCTTGTCCCACCACTATCTCTTCTGCCATGCCAAAACTGGCTTCTCTCAATAATTCTGTGGCTTGGGGCAAGTTTCATCTGCCACCTAATCTGAACCACTGCACAAGACAAGTCCTCTTAGAAGCACTGGCTTGGAAGTCTTCATCAACACCTAAGTTTCGATCAGGCAGTAATGAGCGAGACACCACCAAGCCTTCATCCATGAGGAGCATCAAGGACAAAGAACATCTCTTCTCCCATGAAATCTCTGAAGAAATGCCATGTTGTGGGATACATTGGTCAGTTTGCTTATTATGGAGTAGCTAGAAAATGTTGTAATCTCACTTAAAAAGAAGATGACACAAACTGAACTTTGCTGTTCCCCATGTGTGTCTGTCGCCCCTAGCTAAGTGTCCTCTGCCATTGCAACACAGCTTTGAAAATCAGAGACAAACCCCCTCAACGGGCATAAAGTCTATCAGTTCCATCAGGAGAGCAAGGAATTAAAACCACTTCAGGAGTCTCCTCACTGTCTCTTAAACTGGGCATGAGGAACCAAAAAGGCCCAGGGAAGGACCACACATTGGTGTTTGCCAAGGCCTCTCCAAGGCACTTGTACCTGGGCAGAGAGCATGCATTCCTCAGACCGTTCCATTTGGGGGGAGACCACGGCAGAGAGAGAAGAAGGGGTGAGGGCTGGAGTGTCACAAGAAGCGACCTGACCCACAGGACTCTCCAAGTTCAATGATACAAAAAGCAAAGAAAAGCATAGTTCTATTTCCACCAGACTGTCCCAGAAGGTAGCTTTACTAGAAAAGAACTTAAAAATAAAATAATTGAGGCTGAAAGAAGCCACAAGTAAAGTTGAAAGGGAAAAGGTCCAAGTTTGGGACGTCATCATGGGCCTTAGAGTTCAGGCCAGGTCCTAGATGACCAACCAGAGTCTGAATCCATTTAATTCAAGGATAGAAAATGTGGCTCCTCAAGAGAGGGAATCAACCATAACTTGCAACAAAGGTTGCTAATAAATTTAATCTACCAGCAATTGGAGGTGCAAATAAAAATACACAAAGCCATGCCATCAAATTCTCTAAGAAATCCCACACTGAAGTGCTCCTTCAAGACACTGCAACAGGTATCTTGATCCCAGATACTCCCAACACTGTGCTCCTTCAAGACATACACACAACGTTCTCCTTGCTGCAGTCATCTTGGCTGCTCAGAAGATACTTGTTTCATTCCCACACAAACATGGTGGTAGAGAATGTAAAGTCCAAGTTCTTTTTCGAGCACATATTCCATGGAAAAATAGCCAGAAACAGCAGTAGCCCAGTAATCAACACAATAAATGACAGCCAAATGCTACTCAACAGGAACACTTTGAGTGATGTTACAATTGTAGAAAGAGATGACAGTGACTTACTTACAAGGATATGAAGAGGTGTGATTTGTCCTAAGTAGCCGATCAGAATATCTCTACCTCGGTTGGTGTGAAGTAAGACTCTGGTATGATGCAAAGCATCAAGAAAAGTGAGAGAACGTGGAGACTGAGGAGGAGATAAAGGTTGAGGCTGTGGAGGATGAGTTAACTGTTTATGAGAGGAATATGCCAACTCTTGAGAAAGGGAGTATGAAAAGAAAGTAGAAAAGCAGGGGAAAATATTGAAATTTTAGCAGGAGGAGTTCCCAATCTTTTTAGGAAGTGTACCCAAGTCCTATTAGGAAAGAGAGAGAGAGGGCTTAGAATTTCATCATGCAAGAGCTAGAAAACAAGACTGATGAGGCAGGGGTCACATGAGAGAAAAGTACAAGGAAGGTACAAAGAACTTTGTGCATCGTCTGAACTTTAGTAAGACAGGTCAAGGATGGGTAGCTCTGGGTCAAAGCATCAGGTCCCCATCAACCAGTTCCCAGAGTCATAGTCCTGTACAAAGTACGCAGACTCAAACATAGAAGATTCTTGTAGCCACACTTATTGCAACTGTTGCAGAAAATACTGCAGAAATTGGGGGCTTCAGAAAGTCACCAGTGCCTCAGAAGAAAACCAGCACAGCCCAAACTGTAAGCCCTTGCCAGGAAGCAATCCTACATTACAAAAGGGTATCACACACCCACAGTTTAGAAATGGGAGCAGAAATATGCTCTCTTTTCAGCAGGTCATCCAAAGTCACAAAATCATTTCAAAGAACAAACATATCGGATATTGGGTTAGTCCACCTCAGGAGTTAGGATACAAAGCTAGACCTAGCCAGCAAATGTCCAGCATTTCTGGAACCAATGAGCAGACTCACAGTCTCTCAACTCTCCAATGAAGACAAATCTGGCCAGAATAGTAGGATAATTATCTTCCCATGCTGACCAAGAGGAAGTCACTTGCCCAAGAAACAGTTCTGTATGGACAGGGAAAGGCAGAATATTCCCATTGTAACACACCTCTCCTGTTCTAATCACACAGTAGAATACCTTTTCTGGAAATAAACTTGGTTTGTTTGGGTTTGATGTATTTTGTGTTTGACTATTGGTAGCCCCCTGGCTTTTCTTTACCACCTATCTTCTTTAGGGATATAAGGTACCCTTAAACAATGAAAATTCAACGAAGTTTTGACCTATTTCTTTTAACAAAGGGAGGAAAGGGAGATTTTAGGGGCCCCAGTGGATCTGCTTATTCCCTCAGAAGATGCTTCCTGCCCATGTAGAGTCTCAGATAATCTGTCCTCACTCCTACAAAGGCCCACAAGGAAAACCTTCACGCAGAAATGACTGAAACCTTTCATGCCCTCTGAAGTTAGATTTAACAAATACAGAGAGTGAGCTACATACATGTGATTCTTACTGAACCTTTATATACAGGACTCAAGTGGACTCAGAGGCCATCAAACATGTTCCGTGTGGTTTCACCTGGCTCCCAGTCCCTCAGGCCCAGTGCTATAAAAAGTAGCCCTCAGAGAGTGACTAAGGATTAAGAACTGAAGGGGCATCCAGAAGAGCCTACAGCATGCCGGCTTTTCCCTGATTACTACTCATCTGTCCACACACAACACAGGGAGGCAGGGACATTTTCCAAAGGAAATATTTTCTAATACTTCTTAAGCTTCTTTTGCATGCCAATTACAGCAGTGTAGAAGTAAGTATATCTAAGGGTAGGTCTGATGTATACTGCCTGTGTAACCCCGATACATATGGGGTCTTCTGGAGAAAGTCTCCCAATAGAGTTAGTATGTAGAAAACCTAGTGGGACTGTTGGCTTAATCAAGCTGCAGTTACACAGACAAGGCTATCCTAGGTCATTTTTTCTGCACATTCCCTTGTTTGGCTCTAATTAGCACTAGATGGAGTCTTAGTGAGCAAGACCTTGTATTCTGGGGCCAATTTAGGAAGGCTAAGTTAACAAACTGTTGCATTCTTTGCTTATCTCACCTCACCTCCTGCAGGTGTCTGGCTCCTGGTTGTCTCCTCCCTATAACCATAAATCCTAGTGGTAAAATGTAAAATGTCCTTGTAGTGTCAATTATGGAAACTTAACTCTAAGTTTAATTGCCCTTTGTTGTGTTGGCATGTAAGGAAGTTGGGGTCTTTGTTTGGTGGTCAGTCAGCTCAAGTCAATCAGCTCTGGTCACTTAGCTGCATTCAGTGAACTGTGGCCAGTCAGCCACCAAGATGAGAGCTGCTGCCCCTCCGTTCGGTGATTATTAAAAATATTAACGGAAATACGTCTCGTGCCTGGAGTCTCATCTCTGCACCCCCTCACCTGACTGGACATTTCTGCTTCACAGCAGACATGTGTAAAGTATTCTCCAGGTGTGGGTGCAGTCAAAAGCTATGAAAATGACAAAACAGAGATGTCCCAATCCTTGCAGAGTGTCAGGGATCCTTGGCATAATACACGGATGCGCTGTGCTGCTAGAGAATCAAAATTTCCCAAAGTCGCCCTGAAGTGTGGCTTATCTCTTTGTCCTTCATAACTCTCTCTTCTGATTCCACGAATTTAGAGGCTGACAGCAATAACAGAATGAGACACAAAAGCCCAACTATCTGTTCTTAGGTAACAAATCTTCCCCTGTATCTTACTCCTGAATTTTAGGTTTGACACCAGTGGGGAAGTGATGAAACAAAGTGTAGGTAAAACCTGTGTGGGTGGAGGGTGCGGAAGGAACATTTAGAGCTTTGTAGTTACTATGGCGGCACTAGAGGAACTTCTGGCTGCTGGTGTCAGGGACCTTGCCAGTCTGGGTTATTCCACCCTGCAGCTTGTGCCTTCGTCCTTGTAGCAACCAGCAGAAACGCCCTGGTACAAAAATGAATGACACCAATTTTGCTATAGGACTACAAACAGGCCTCACAAGCCCACCCTCGGAAATAATTCGAAGAAAATACTAAATACTCCTGGGGTTTCTAGGCTCACACACCAACAGACCCTTTCTGACCACGCTTAGAAAAATACTCCTGAAAATGCAGAAAACTCTCAGCTTTGGGGTCATCACGTCAACGCCATGCCAGACCTGCTGTTGGAACACAGCTTGAGGTTAGTGATTACCATCCACTCTTAGATGAGGAACCAGAGTATAGACTGAGACACTGCTGCTGCTATTTACTTGTCCAGTGCTTTCACTCCATTGACAGGGCACCGGTTAATGTAAGGAAGCAGCCAAACAGGTGGACCATGAGAAAGGCAACAGTTTAGGATGTTGTATTGGGCCCTCGTGTTCCAGCCAGGTAGAGACTACGAACCTGAATCAGAGTCCTTTTAGTTCAAAGATTGTAAAGTTGGCTAAACAAGTAGAAATGAAACTGTACCTTGCAACAAAGTTTGCAAATAATTTCAAAATTCAACCTCCATCAAATGAGGGGTCAAATAAAATTATCAATGTTTTGCCATCAAATTCCCTATGAAATCTCACGCTGAAGTGCTCCCTTCAAGATAATGCAACAGGTATGTTGATCCCAGATAAGGCCCAACCATGCTCCTCCAAGACTCCACACTGAAACGTTCTTGCAGACATCTTGGCTGCTCAGAGGCACAGACTCATTTCTCAAAGAGCATTGAAGCTTTACCATGGAAAAGAGCACACATTTCCATGGAAAATGGAACCAGAAGCAGCAGGAGCCCAGTATATAAAAAGATAAATGTGAGAGTCAAATGTTTCTCTCAACAGAAACACAGAGTGATGTTACTTACCACTGTCTTAAGTAGTTGACAGCACCCAACAGAAAATCTTCCGACCTCAGCTGGTATATACAGTGGAAAGGAATGAGAAGTGTGAGAGAACAAATGGGAGAGTGAGAAGGAAGTCCTAGTTGGGCTATGGAGGGAGGACAAAACAGTTTTTAAGAGGAAATGCTGACTTTTGAGAAAAAGTACATGAAAGAAGATCCAGAGCTGGCAAACATCAAACTTTCATGTCAGAGGGATTCCTAATCGCAGGAAGTGCTCCCCTGGCTGATGGGAGAGAAAGAGAGATTCAGGAAATCCTTCGTTCTTGGGACAGAAAATAAGTCAGATGTGACAGGAGGGTCACGTGATAGAAAAAGAACAGGACACCTTCCACGTCTTCATCTAAACTTTAGTAAGACAGTCAAGGAAGAGAAGGTCTGGGTCAAATCATCTGGTTCACAATAACCATTTCAGAGACAGAGTCCAGGCCAAAGCTGGCAGATTCATGAAGGGAGATTCTTGCAGTCCACACCATTGGAACTGCTGATATAGAATCTGGAGATTCAGCAAGGTATCAGTGCTTCAGAAGAAAACCTAGAACAGCCCAAACTGTCACCCCCACCAGACAGCAACTCCTACAGTCAGTGGGGTCTCACACCCGGAAAAGAAACTGGAACAGAATTTTGCTCTCTTTTTTCAGCAGGTTACCCCTAAAAGCCACAAAAAATCTGACAAAGAAGACAGCACCTCTAGTAAGATAAAACTAAAGTCGAGAGTAGGAGCTCACATTCTTGTGATTCTTACGAGCCTGGACTCAAGGGTTCAAGTCAGACACAGAGGCCATCAAACTGGTTCGCATGTTGGTCTCACCCGGCACCCAGAATCAGAAGAAGAGAATTGGAGGGTCTTGGGATGGCCATAAGCACTCTTTTGCTGAGCCCAGATTTCCTCTGCTCAGCTATCCACATCCCAACAGAGGGAGGGAAGGAATTTTACAAAGGGGAAAAATTCCAGATTTTCGGAAGAATCCTTCCATGTGCCAGTTGCTGCAAACATTTGAACAAGACTCTGAAGCTAAGCAAAATCATGCCACGTGTGGGAACAGCCCAAATCTCACATCTCTGCAACTATGTTAGTCCCATATCCAGGTCAGAAGTTAGATGTGTCTGCTCTAGACTTGTGGAATCACCCTGTTAGCCAGCATCTGATCATTGATATTTCTGTTCATAACCTCACATTGACACCAGGGCCCCAATTCCGAGATAAGCAAAGAGAGATATCTGACAAGGGCCCCTGAGGTTTCTGATTCAGTACTGTAAAGATCCCCAGAGAACTCTGACTGCACCACACAGGCCTTGGAAGGTCCCAACTAGAGGTCTTGAACACAGACAAGGCTGGAGTCCTTCCAGCAGCAACCTCATTTAGAGACCTCTCTAAGAAAGTACTGATCTCAGCACCCACCCACACATATCTACACCCATCCACACACTGATTTACTCTCACCACACACAGACCACAACGTCACAGAGGTCCTCAATCCAAGGTCTTAGGGGAATTTGAGGCCAGGACTCAGGAATGTGAGTCACTTAGTGTTAAACAGACAGAGCAGGGGTATCACTTATGCTCCTGGATAAAATATGGATGTATTTTTGGGCTTTTATGATAAAAAGTGTCATTGTTTTTTAATCAAAAACTTACAGTTCTAAGTGTAAATCTGTAAATTCATTTATTCAAGGGGTTTTGGTCATTTGAGCTCCGGAGCCCAATTTTTATAAAGAATCTGAAACTTTGACAAGGTTTTGCATATCTAATGATAAGTATATCTTATGGAATTTGTTGTCTAGTCAAAATGCCAGGGATAGCATTTTTATATTTATGAGGACAATTTTCATACTCACAGTCATACTTTAAAAATGACAAAGGAAGATTAAGGCAATAAAGTTTAAGACAATTCCACAAACCAAATGAATCTGAAAACCCATCTATCTTTTGCACAGGTAAATATCTTTTGCTAGAAACCATGTCAGGTTTGACACCAGGGAAGCCATGGAAAGGTGTAGGTAAAACCTGGGTTGGGTTGAGAGGAATTGCAGAGGGAAGAACATTTGGAGCTTTTGAGGTCAGGCGTAGGTAATTGTGGAACTCCTGGGCTACAAGGGGTACTACAGGACATTATCCCTGTCCTGGTTCTCCACCTCTGAAGACTTTAGCTTGTCCCTTCTCGTCCCCTGCAACAATTGTGGAAGGGTCTTGGCTAAAAAATAAAATACAACAGTTTTGCCACCAGCCCAGAACATGGTTCTGCCATGAAGTAGTGAAATATCACAGCAAAATATGCCAAATGGTGAAAGCTCTCGAAGCATGGGTTAACACAGCAACAACACAGACCCTGCCAGAGCTCCACCACAGAAAAGAAAAAATCCTGAAAATGGCAAAAGCCTTTGGCTCTGGGTCAACTTATCAACACAGGCTCTGCTAGAGCTAAAGTGGGGGAATCATCAACTGTTGATCAGGACCCCAGTGCAGAGCTAGAGGCGGCGGCCCCGCTATTTCCCTGTCAGATGCCCCCACTCCACTGAAAGTGCACCTGCCACTACTGGCGTCTACACAGTCAGCAGAAACTCAAGTCAGTCGAGCTAGGTTCTTTAATGAGTCCCACTCCTGTTAGTCCTCTGAACATTTCCCTGCCCCTCCTAAACGTTCTGGAGTGCCTAAGTTTGCTTCTGTCATTAGTTTTTTGTGGCTCAAGAAGTACCACCTAGTGTTTGGCCAGCCACAACACACACAAGGCCCCCCCAGAGTGAGCACCTGCCCAGAAATTCAATCTGGGAGTGCTTCAATCCACCGGGACTACACTCTCCCTCCCTCCGCCCCCTCGCCAGCCATGAGAGAAAGAAAAACAGAACTCCTGCTGTGTTCATTCTTCTCCTCAGTCATCTTTTACCAGTTTTTAGAGAAATCCGCCCCTAGAAAAAAATGTTTCAAGGTCACTTAGAGAAAAACTATGCATAAAATCCAGCATGATATCTTTTCTCTTCTGTGTGCACTGACCCTGCTGACAGTCTTTTTGCAAGTTTCACTCTACTGTGGAAGCCAGAAACAATCCATCCTAGAGGGAGACAAGCCGAGAAAAAAAAACCACAGGAACGTCCAAGGGTTGAAAGTTCAGGAATATGCCAGCGCTAAAGTCTCACCCTCAGGCCAAGCAGTAGACAGGAACAAGAAGCACACTGAGGATCTGTATGGACAGAAATGGGTATCACAATCCTGTATTTTGAGTCCCTACCTGACAAAAGTCCAGGAGTTCTCATTTCAACCACCCCCACCCCTTATAAAATATCTTACCCAGCCTGCCACCATGACACTGGCAGTGTCCCCTCACTGGCAAAGTTTTCGCAACCTTGGGAAAGTCTCCTCAGGTCCATCGGGAAGAAAAGAGTGATCAAGGCCCTTTTGGAATTTTACCCCACTGCCGCTGTTTGAAACCAGAAGCAAAAGCCATCCTCCAAGGTTGGAAAGTCCATAGGGCCTCATGTCGGGAGAGCGCCAGTCATGGAAATTACGCCTGCCATCACTGAGTGTGTGCCCTCACTTTACATCACCTGAGTGAGAGGAAACCAAGGAGGCCCTGGGAAGGACACGGTGATGTTGCCACAGCCCCCTCCATGCACTCGGGCCTGGGAGCTGAGAGCAGGATGCTTCTAATAATCGCATTTTAGTTAAGGGAGAGACCAAGGAAGGAGAAGGAGTGTCATTCGAGACCCCCACAGCCTCGCTCCACATTTTTGACAAATGAACCAAAGGGAGTGTGAGGCTGAGCTCTAAGACCCCCTTCCTGAAGGTATTATACTGCAGAACAATTTAGAAATAAAATCTTTCAGGGTCAAAAAGACAAGAATGAGGTGTGAATACATTGCACAGATGGAGTGCCTCCAAAGAGGCCATATAAAGCAATTGGAGAGTGAGAAGGCTTTGGCTTGGCATTTTATCTTAGGTCTATGTTCAAGACATGTCCCAGACCGCTAATCAGAATTCAAGCTCTGTTTGCTCAAGGTTCAAACATGATGCCTTGACTTAACTGAATGAATAAACTACCCTACCTCCTCCAAAAAGCCTTCCAAGGAAAACATCAATTGGGAGAATTATATTAATATTATGTCTCTGCATATCACTATTAACTCACACAAGAGTGGGGAGTTACGGAGGAGCCTCCATTCATAGGAATTTCACTGAATCTAAGTGTGACTCCCAAGATAAGTAGGATTTCCAAATCCATAAGAATTGGACTATGGTTCTATTTTGGTCTTGTCTGATACCCTTACTGTTCACCACAAAGTGAGAAGAAAGAAACCCTAAGAGAAAATTTGTTGCAAACCTCTAGAAGTGACCTGTTCAAGGAAGGGTCAGCTTTGATAGCCCACAGAGCATTATTAGTCCAGGTCTGTTCAGTTGTCCACAGACAACGCAATAAAGGAGGAACAATTTTCTGGGAAGTTCCTGCGTTGGCTATGATCACTGCCTGAGAACTATCCAAGAGCACCTGCAGGTAACATCCCAGATGTCCCGTGTTCCGAGCCCAAGAGCAACACCACATTGCCCCAATTAGCACTCAATCATCATGGATCCAGGAAAAAAGAGGGAGCAGTTCTTGCCCAATAGCCCTGCTAGAGACTCTTCAAACAAACTATACTCATTCATCCCTCTCAGAGCTAAGTGTCGGTGTCTCATTTGTCAATCTGTCCAGCTTTAGTCATGCTTTGTATACTTCTATCACCATTTTATCAGTAAATAATGATTAAAAAAGAAAACAATGTGTAAAGTTGCTTCCCAGTGCGACAGGGCTGTAGAGTTCCCTGCTGGTCGCTCCCTCCCTAGGAAGCAGCTTGGCTCCAATCTGTACTTTGCATTCTCACTCTCTGTGACCCTACACCATCAGTATGGGGTCAGTATGTCAGAGGTCTGAGATGCACCTTTTCCAAGGACTAAGTTCTGAAGTTGCAATTCCTTTATTTTTTCTCAAGTACTAGAAATGGCAGACCTAAAACCAGTGACACATATTGTGCTATTTGTACCTGCATTTTAATCCTTTCAATATCTTGATCAGCAATTCTATGTTTTAAATGTCTTTCCCTACCTGGATAAATCTAGGAAAACTGAAAATCTGGAAAGGTGCATAGTGAGAAGGAGCTTAACTATCCACTCACTCTTGCTGCAACCACCACATTGCGCTCCTTGTTCATTGTGACAAGACCACAGGACTGCTGATGAGTGTCTGAGGTTGAAATCCCAAAGTGAAGCCCAGGCCTCAGTGGTCTATAGATAACTTTGTGAATTCAGTGGAGAATTATTTTGTTCTGAAATATCTTCTACTTGCTTGGTTCAATTCAAATTCCCTAACTGAGGGACTTAGGCCATTTTTCCCATCTTTTGTGCAGCATCTTCTTTGAATCCTGCCTTTATCCATCCATATCTCACCGAAACATGTAAAGGAAACATCCACGGGGTCAGAAATCATAGGCAACACAAGAAAACATACTTCTCTCTTCTCTTCCTAAGATGTGTGGTACTAGTCAGCTGTACATGTCCCTGGGCAGGTTATTTCCTGGCTGCTCTGGGTCTTATTCTGAGACCCAGGAATAAAAAAGGACGTTGAGGTTTTCTTCTGTCCAGGAACCTTTCCAGGGATTTCTTTCTTGAGGTTGGATGACTTGTCAACAACCAACACTTGGGACCAGAAGACAAACCCCAGGGACAGTGAAGGGAAGCATGACTCCAGATGCTGGTGTTGGCAGCTAACTTGGCTTCCACTGTTTCCCTACGTCATTTTCTTGTTCCTCTTATACAGTGCTCTGTTGCACCTTAGGAAGGCAGAAAAGACTAGGCTCTGGGAATAATTTCTCAGTTCTCCCTCTCTAGTTATGGACCCTCAGTGATCATGAACAACATGAATCGTGACAAACTCAGGAGCTCTGTGGTTTTCTTCCATTTTACTTATATCTAGAACAAAATACAGGGGAGGCTGCATGGGAGGCCCCAAGGATCCCTTCCCTCCCTGCTGTGCTGCTGAAGAAAAACCTCTGGGTACCCAGCTCTGTCAGGTAGGACTTACTTAGAATGTCAACAGATAAAACAATTTGATCAAGGCTGTGCAGTCAGAAGGCACCTGCCTTACATGCAGTCAACTCTGGTTCCAGGGTCTCCACCATAAGGGTTTTTCCCAATCTGCCATGAGTGATCTCCTGAGCATAAAAAGCCAGCATTAAGATCTGAGCACCTCTCTGGGGGTCAAAATTACAAAATGGATTGAATAAATCAAAAGTAAAATAGAAAAGAAAAAGCAATTTGTTCAAGCCACGTAGTATTATTCAAATCATATGTGAATGTATCACATGCATGCTCTCTGTAATATACTTATGAATATATGGATAAATATGAAATCACAGGAGCACATTTTCTCCTTAAAGAACTTTAGCATCAGAGTACTAGGTTGACAGCACCTAGGTGCTCTAAAATGTGAAACGAGGTTTATAGCACACCTTCAAGGAGCAAAAGCATCAGTGTGACAAGGTTGAGAATAACCTGAGTGGCAAAAGTGCCAGTGATGGTTTTGGAGCACTGCATTGACTGCATCAGTGTGCCAAGGTTCAGAGCACCCGGCGTATGGCAAGTGTCAGTGTGGTGAGGCACACAGAAACCCACAGTTACTGAAGGTGTAGTGTGACCGAGGTACACAGCGCTGCGGGTACTGAAGAGGTTCATAGCACTGTCAGGGTACTGAAGGTGCATCAGCGCCGATGAGGATCAGAGCACCCTGTGGTATTGCAGGGGTGTGATAAGATACAGAGCACCTCGCGGTTACAGAAGTTGTCAGTGGTGACAGGTTGAGAGCAACCCACGTGTACCTAAGGCATCCCCGCGTGATTATGTTTAGACCACCCCACGGTCCTGAAAGTATCAGAGTGATGAGAGTCACAGAGCATTTGCAGGGTACAGTAGACATCGGTATTAGGAACCAAGGTTCGAGAGGTAATTCCCTCGAGGCACTGAAGGTTAGCCAGTCCATAATGAGGTTCACAGCACTCTCAGGGGTATTGAAGGTGTGAGGCATGAGCAAGTTTAGGAGTACATCTACAGCTAGCCTTACGGCATCAGTTTGATGAGATTGAGAGAAATCAGCATGCACTGAAGGTGTTAGCATGAGGAGGTACAGAGAACACAAGCCAGTACTTAAGGCATCAGTATGAGGAGGTTCAGAGCTCTCTCAGGGTACTGAAGCATCAGTATGAGGAGGTTCAGAGCTCCCTGCTGGTACCTGAAGGTCCCCACCACTGGACACTTCCTGGAACTTCACAAACTTGACTCTTGAATGGGTCACAGATGCACAGGTGGCTTAGTGGGGCAATGCAAAATTTCAGCTTTCAGATGCTGGACTTTCTCATACTTAAAAACTTTGATGCCCCCTGCTAGATTCAAGTGGTAGGTCTGTTGCAGGACTCTAAGGGCCGCTGCATCTGCTCTGGATTGCCTCCCGCAAATCACTCCGTAGATAAGGGGGTAGTCTAAATGTGGCAGTTTATCCGACCATGTATGCTGTACTAGCTGGTATAAATATTCTCCCATGCTATCACAATCATCGGGGACTAGCTAGATCTTACCAGCATATTAGCCTGGCCACGTAGGACACCTAAGTAATTAGACCAGAGAGAAATGCTGTTTGCTTCCAAAACAAACAAGCATGGCTCCCTGATAAAATATAAAACTACAAATGAAGTAGAGGAGACTTGTGAAGGCTTGAGAAATATTTAACTGGCATTGGTGTTGATCTTTGGTACAGTGACATGCCATCTCAGAAACCCCCTTCTTACATTTCCAAAGGCATTCCTGGCTCAAAACATTAGCACAGTAAAGGCCCTAGGTGAGATGCAGGGAGGGATTACCTGAGGGGCATTGGACCCTCCCTGCTTTCCATAACAATGGGAGGAAGGTCTGAGTTGCGGGGGTATAAACTAGCCGGTTCCCGCTCCCTCCCGGGCTTCTTCCCGGGGGATCTCGCCTTGTGAGCGTTTATTCCCCTTGGAAGTTTTACACGTGGTGGTCGCCATCTTGGCCTACACGTGGCTGGGGTTCTAGCCTGGAATCCTAAGCATCGGGTTTTTCCTTTTGCTGATTTGTATGCCTGAACCTGTGATAAGTAAAGCCTTTTAAACCGCATCGGATTCCTGAGTGTTCATCCATTCCCCGCCTGCTTCGGAGGTAGAAGGGAACTTCGCCCCGGCACTGTCGGGACCCCGGGCGGAGCGCCCCGACAGTAGTCCCCTTACTTGGGTTTGGTCCAAAACTTAACAATATGTTGTTCTCAACAAAAAGATGTGTCAAACAATCCCAGGAACACAGCTCTC